>PVIC010020202.1:15548-29866 GCA_004025085.1 Thryonomys swinderianus | reverse complement strand
TTTTTGCTTGTCACATGCCTCTGACATGCCATTTTTACCTTGGAGCTGGTTTAGCATGGACTCAACCTACTGAAACTGTGAGCCAAAATAAGTCCCACTTCCTTTAAGTTGCCTGCTGTGTCAGGTATTTTATTCCAGCAATATACTAGAAAGTTACTAAGACAGTACCCTACCAGTAAAACTGGGACTATATGGACTCTATTATGCTGGGACTTTTTTTTTTTAGTAGGAAAATTTTATTGAGAGAGAGAGCTTCTGCCTTAAGAGAGACAGAAGGGAGAACCCGGAAAGTAGGTAACCCCACTGGGAAATTTTTTAAAAGTACTGTGATGCTTCCAAATGAAATGAGAACCCAAGACAGGTGGAAGCAAACAGTATGATACAAAAAAATGATAGAATTGATTTGTGCAATGAGGGTGGATTATGAGCTTGCTCACAAGACCCCTAATGCTGTGGGGGGGGGTTGAGTAACATGTAAAGGAAGAATGTGATAAAGTGTCCTAGAGGGAGAGCAGAAGAACTGTGCAAGTGGGATGTCGAGCAGGGCTGGGACACCAGACTGAGAAGGAAATATCATGAGTACAGACACTACAATTTCTTTGAGACCAAAAATAATTTCGTCATGTATTCTTTGGCTTTCCTTGGCACTTTCAAAATTTAAAACTCAAGCAGTCATTTAAATCCATAACCCTTTCACAATTTCTAAGATCTTGGCTGTGTTCAGTTCCTGACAATTTCTGCCTATATAAATCCATCCATTTTTTTCCTGAACATATTTTCTTGTTATGACTGACATGTTTTCATGAGAAATTCTTGAGCTCCTTGTTCATTGGGGTAGATGGAGGTGAGTAAGAGTAGCACCAACTCAAGGCAACTCTAATTATTTATATTTTGGGGTTTCTAAAACATTTGAATCTTTGCAGTTATTTTTTATGACCGTGAATCTCCACACCTGTGATTTAAATTATGTTTTTAGCCTAGACCATTTGAATAGGAGACAACAATTAGTATATCAAGGACAAATGTAACTGCTAAATTTAGAAGAAGCTGAAAACTAGAATGTACTCTGGTTTAATCTCCTGGTCTAAATCTGTAACTAAATAAGAGTAATAATTTAAAATTTAAAAGTTCAAAACCAGATGCAGCAAAATAAACAACTTTATCCTAAGCACTGGAACTAGTGGGACTACTTGAATCTCACTGTAAGATTGTTTTGAAAATAACTTAGCACTGTCAAAAAATAAAATAAAAAAGGTATGGAAAGGTAGGTTAGGGGCAGAGTGATTGCCTAATACATACAAGACCCTGGTTTTAAATCCCAGTACTACCAAAAGAAAAAATTTTGCTAACTCCTATATGAAATCAATGGAGCCATCCCTAAATACTTAATAATACATTATAGAAACTGAATGACTTTAAGCATTATTAAATTCCCTGATTTTGCAGACTACCTACTTGTATATTCACTCAGCTAAGCTGTTTTTCTGCTAGTAACTTGAATTCCTGTTTAGAAACTGTGCCAGCTCCTCTTGTGTGTTCTGGTGATGAAAATGATTTTCCTTAAGTGTTAGCCAAAACAGTTTCACTATGTATCATTTTATGAACAAAACCACATGAGGGAATACCACAGTGACCAGACAGGGAAAAAACTGTAAGAGAATTATTTGGATGTTTAAAATAACAAAAAAGAAAAAAGGGTCCATTAAAAGTATGCTACCTGGAAATGGTGAGGCACTCCTGTAATCCAAACACTCAGAAGGCTGAAGCAGGAGGATCACCAAGAGTTCAAGGCCAGCCTGAACTACAAAGTAAGACCTTGTCTCAAAAATTCCCAAAAAACTATTATTTTTTTTTAATGTATTGTAATTTGGCTCCTTATGCCAAATTTACTAAAGTATTAAATTACTAACTTCTTTTTTAAAAGCTGGATATGTCCTGTAACGTACTTTCTTTTTTGTAGAGTTCTGGTTTAAAGTGTAAATAAACCAAACCAAGAAAAAAATAGGACATAATAATTACAAGTTCTAGGAAATAAAGATAGTACTAAGTAGAAAGTCTGGGAGTTCTAAAATACATTTTAACCCAAGAATGCTGCTCATGTGAAGTATACAGACTACATGCTGCTCATTTATGTGAACCTGTTTACCTCTGGGCTGCACATGGAGCTCAGCAGTACAACACTTGCTCTCTAGTACATCAAGGGTCTGGGTTCAATCCCAGTAACACACACCCAGAAGAAAACAAAACATTCTCTTCAAAACTCCGAAGACAAATCAGTTGTTTAACTTATAGACCTTTATAAAGTGTAGAGTACTACAAGTTCATAGAGCTTCTCCATCTTGGGAGGTTTTAAAAAATGTGAGCATCCCACCATCCAGGAAAAAGTACCAATCGCATTAATACAGGCAAGAAACTGACCTGATTGATGGAGTTGGCAGCACAGGAAGCAAGGCCTGTTCCAAGAGAAGTAAGCAGGAAACACGGCCAGTCAAATGGGCCTGGAGCCAATGCAAACCCGGCGGAAGTGGTACTTACAACCAGAGCTGCAACACAGAAACGAGCAGGCACAGTGTTACCAGCAGGATTCCTGACTGCGCAAAAGCCAAAATGACAAAGAAACCAGTCAGTGGCCCTCATAACACAAACTACAGGCTGATCTTTCATTTAAAAAAAAAATGCACACTTTTTGGCGATATATTTTTTATGCTACACACATTACAGAAAAATGTTAATTTTTCCTCCAGTATATTCATGAGTAGAAAATAAAATGGGTCTTCCAGATTCATCCATTTACTTATTCATTCAGCATTTCCTGAATACTAAATCCATGATCACCTGAGCTAATTCCTAACAGATCTCACCCAAGTCTGGGCAGTAGACAGTGTGAGGGATAAAGCGGACTATGGTGTCACTCTCACCCTGCTCTTGGGTAGATGTACAGGGAGGTGTGAAGCAAACATCAGTAAATATAACAGATGGCAGCAAATAGTAAGGGCCCTAATTCTGCAACAAGTTAACAGAGACGAGGCTAACAGAGAGCTTGCCTGTAACAGGAAGCTGTGTTAGGGTCAGATGAGAGAGGCAGACAGGACTGCCAGGAGTCAAAGGAAGAGGGAAATGCATGAGCAAAGCCATGTAATTCAAATGTTTACCAAGACTACTCCTTTCTGGTAGACTCTTACTTCTTTCCTAGGGCTGACAGGTGCTTATGTGGCCAGCCACTGCCTAAGAAAAATAGCAACGTGGGGCAGTAGGAATTCATGGGAAAATGTGCACTGAAGAGCTATCTGAAAAATCTTTTAAGATGACGATAAAGGCAAGGTGGACCTTTACGAGGCTTTGGAAAGAAAGGAAAGGAATGGTTGAGTAATCAGCATAGCAGACAGGCAGATACTTGTCAGCATAGCCACAGGGGTAAGGAAGAACGTGGAGAGTGCCATAACTGATAAAGTAAGTGCGACAAGGACTCATAAACCAAAAAGCTAGAAAGCATTTCTGATGCTCTCCTTCCTCGCCCTCCATATTCCAAACATTACAAAGTACCTATTCCATTTTTGCAGTATGTTTCAAACCTATCCTTATTGCCACCATCTAGTTTGGCTTCTCAGGGCCCAAGTGGCAATGTCTGGAGATAGTTCTGACTGTCACAGGTGGAGAGCTGACGCTTCCTACTGTCTTCTAACAGGGCAAAGCAGGATATGCCTTTTAACATTCCATCCTGTACAAGATAATCTACAGACAGAATTTCCTGTCTACAATGTCCAGAAGCCTGAGCCCAAGAAATCCTGATCTAGCCCGACCCCTCACCATGACAGCCTCCTCCCTACCTGGTCTCCTTGCCTCCACCCTGCCATCCTGCTTCTCTCCAGAGAGGTGTTTTTCAAATATAAACAGATCACACTGTTTCCCTACTCCTGAGACCACACCTGCAATAAAAGACTCTTTGGCTGCCAGTAAGGGCAACTCATATCTCCCCTTAGCTCATGTGCTGTTCTCCAACTGCAAAGGCCTTTGGTTCCCTGAGCATTTAGCCTCTGCCTCTCCTCCTTCGAATTTCATCCATGAGATCAGTAATTCGAGAGAACTTTTCTGATCACATCATCTAAAGTAGTTGCCTAATAGGTCTTACTCATGTCGCCTTTTTATTGTCTCTGACACATGGATCACATTCTGGCTCCTGACGGGAATATAAGACCCATGAAAGCAAAAGCACTCTCTTCTAGTTCCCTGCCAAGTTTTCAGGGCTCACTCTATGTTAGGTACAGAGTGGTACTTACTGGGGGAAGGGGAGAAAGAGTAGCAGCCACCAGACTTAGGACACCCAGCGGAGGAGTGTGTACTTTGCTTCAGAGTCAGCAGTCTCTGACAGTCCCCTGCAAGTGACTGATCTGAGTGGAAGCTCAGACTGGTGACAGCACATACCACAACCGATAGGGCAGAGTCTTGCAAAAGAAGTGATCTCAGATGCTGCACCATTAGTTCACCATGATCAAGGGAAGTAAAGGGAATCATAGAGTAAAAGGGCCATTTTGATTAGAGAATTATTAGGACCTTATCACTGTCAGAGATAAGAAAACAAAGCAATAAGAATGAAAAAGAATTAAAGTGAATGTACTACACTTAGATGACACAGAGAACTAAAAATATAGGCAGAAATAAAGAAATCAAGGAAGAGGTAATGAAACTGGCAGTCTCAGAAAGCTGCTGTCTCTGAGAAACCGTGGGACCCCAAGGTAGAAACAGTTAGAATGGAAGACACAAAGCTTGGCAATCATTTGCCTAAGGCCACAGCTGAACCCAAGGGGACACAGGAGATTAGCACTGGGCTTCAAGTGCAGCAGAGAGAAGTGTGTGAGCAATGGCATGTCTGTAGAGATGACAGGAAGGGCAGAGTAAGAGAGACAGACTAAGACTATTTGGAGAGAAGAGTCGCGAGGCTGAGGTAGTATGGATGCCCATTCACCACCTGAGGTGACACTACTGATTCCAACTGGTGTGATGATCTGGGCAGGAAATCCGCTCCCAGAAGACTATTGCCAGGTTGTGCTCAACAGCAGTCTGCAAGATGACTCTTGTAGGTGTGCTGAGGTCACACATCTGTGCTATCTTAGCATCACTCTCCTTGCAACAATCATACCTGAGTTAATAACTTACAAAGGGAAAAGGGCTATTTTTTGCTTACAGTTGTAAAGGTTTTAATTTCACTGCTTTTGGAACTGTGGCAATATAGACTATTATGGCAGAAGTGTGTAGCAGACCAAAGCTACCAATCTAATTGATGAGACACAAAAGAGAGAGAGAAATGGAAGGGACCGGGGTTCCCTTCAAGGGCACACCTTCCATGACATAAGGACCTCCCACTGGATCTCATCTCTTAAAAGTTCTACTACCTTTCAACAGTGTCACTTTAGAGAACAGGACATTAAGACATGAGCTCAGGGGAGACGTGTAAGATCCAAACTATACCACTATCTAAACTAGATGTTTCTAAACAACATATATTTTGGGCAGAAGGTCCTTCCTTGGACTTAGTACTTCCAAACACTGTATGCATTTAAATCTCCCAGGGGAAAACAAACCTCCAGAAAAAAAGAAACACAAATTGAGGCACACAGAAGACCGAGGTTTAGGAGCAGGGATGTAGGTTTGGATAAAGATTACAAGACGGTAAAAGACTAGAGGTGGAGGCAGAGAGTAGGCTCCTCAGAAGCCATATGGGCACATACGTCCAGAAGAAATGCACGATGGCTGAGGCACACAGCACCTGCAGGCCAGAAAGCATGCACCATCGGCTCTTCATGCCCTCTGTGTGAGAGGCAGCCCACTCGACCAGATGTGGTACTGTACATATTGAAACAAATGCCCACAAGGTACCTATCAGCAGCTGACAACAACATGAAGCAAAGGCAGCAATCTAAGACAATACTTATTTCAAAGGAAATACTTTAAAATAAATTTTTAGCTCTAATTCTGTTAATGACTTTGGCTCCACAGAAAATGCCATGGTGATGTGAGGCTTTGAAAGTCTCCAACAGTTGGAGGGACATTTCACTCATGTGCCAACAAGGATAAACAGCCTATAGAATGCAGCTAGTTTTACCTACACACATTTAATGACTATCAAGAAAAGTACTACTCTTTTCTGATGAAGCTACAAAGCTCTCTTTAGGATATTCAAAGAACAATGCTCTTAAAGCATTTTTCAATCTCTATAGCAATCACACCATAAACTGCAAAGTCTCACAGACAGATCAGTGCTACTTCGGATGGGTTGGACAACTCCTCACATATTGCACAGTGCCTCAGTGACAAGCTAGGATGAAAAAAACAATCTTTAACACCCAGTCCACTTCTCACTGCACCAGAGGAATTCTTGCTAGTATAAAAGGCTGGCAAGAGTGGGAGAATTTGAGGTAAGAGAGACTGCGGGAACTGCCTTCTTAAAATCAAACTAAATTACTTCTATCCATCGGGTAAATCGGTCAATATAATTACTGGCTATATTTTAAGGTCTTGACCCTTAATCAAAAAGTAGACTACTCATAAACAACTGCAGTTAAAAGAAAATCCACTTTGATTTTCTGAATATATAATTAGTAAAATGCAGAATCATCAAAATAAAAGTACTTTAGATATCTCTAAATATACAGATCAGCTTATATATTACGCTGAATAATTTTTGAAAGTCCACTGCCATCAAAATGGACAAGAAAGTGCCATAATCATTGAAATATCAAAAATAAAAGTGTTGCAAGAAGAAAATTCACTTTGTTAAAGTTGAAAAGGTGTATAGTAACATGAAATAAAAACTTAATTGGAGGAGCAAGTCTCTTACACTTTTAAATTCGTTCTGCAGTTTCACTAGATGATAACAAGCACTGACTACACATTAGATTTCTGACTAATGGATATACAGTATTGAAAACTGAGAAGTGACAGAAAGCAGTTTGCAAAAAACTGACAAGAGAAAATAGACAGTATTTTAAAAAGACATGACAATGAATTTACAAAACAGAAATACCACCTAATGTTAAATTGCACAAATCAAAAGTGGTAATACATATGAGAGTGATAGCAACTATTATTACTGGAGAAGAGGAAATCTGAAACAATATAATTCAAAAGAGGCTCAAAAGCTAACAAGGAATGTATTTACTTACTTCATCAAAGCAATTAATTTAAAAGAGAAAGGCACAAAGGTTTGATAAATTGTACAAGTAAAATTGACCAAAGCAATATTCTCATACAACTCTGTCACAACTGTAATTAAACTTTTCATTGATTTCCTGGGATTCATTACATGGAATCACTCTGTAACACCAGGATCTCATTAAAAGTGAATGTTATATATTCTTTCATTAATAACTCTTGAAATTATGTTTTATTTGGTAATTTCATATTCTGTCCTATCACAAATAAACATAAAATCAATTCTTTCAATGAAGCACGACATATCCAATACAGGCCCAGAGGTGCAGCACTGCAGGCCGAGGGTAACTGAAAAACCAAGGAAGAGCAATATTCTCACCCCACAGAGTTGACCCATCCCTGCTCCCGGGTGAATGATGAGCCAAGGGATCCCAAGCTTCCCCAAGAAGATGCAGCAGCAGCTTTCACCAAAGAAAGCTCTGCCAACTAGGCCCAATTTCAGGACAAGTCCAGCTCCGGCAGTCAGTCTCTTCTGAACCACCAGCCTAAGACTGACAAGACTGATCAAATACGATTGTATCTGCCTTCCTTCTTCAGGGAGAAGTTTCTGTCAACACTTCCTGTAATTAAATACGTACATACATACATACATACATGTGTGTGTGTATGTACACACACACACACACACACACACACACACACACACACACACACACACACAGTCCTAAACATTCTGGCTAGCTTAGAAGAAAGCAAACACATTTCTTTTGAGAAATACCAATGACAGCCACATGCAAAAGAATTACAGAATCTAAGAACTAAGGGAATCTGCTAGAAGGAAAACAGGGCTCTTAGGCCTAGGCTTATAAGAAATCAAGCCTGCCAACCACTGGTGAACCTAAAAGGGGAACCCCCCCCAACTCCAAGGAGAATATAATGCCAATACTTTGGCACTATACCTAGTCCAGCAAGATCCTGAAGCAAAGAATCTAGCATACCAGGCCCAGGCCTCTGACTTACAGAAGCAGTGAAATCAAAACCCTTTGTTTTAACCTATGAGGTTTGTGGTCATTTGTTTTACAGCAATAAAACATTACTCTGTACTATAACAAGGATAGCATTTAAGACAGACCAGTCTGTCACCAACATAGGGGACAGCCTGGGATTTAGGAAAATCGACTCAGGTACATTTGCAGTTATAGGCCACTGCAGTGGAAGCAATAAGGGGCTGTGTGAGATGGCAACAGTGTAAACAGAGTCCACTGAGTCCACTGGAACTCATAACTCAGGGCTTCATTACTAAATAAATATAAGCAGTTATAGCCAAGAAGTTAAATATCATTCACTAACATAAAATATTAATAAATACTGAAAGGTAAAAGACAATTAGGGACAACTGGTTTAATCTTTCTCAATGTAAGTGTTCCTCTTGTGACACTACAACGTCTGCTATCTCTGAGTCTGGTAACAGAAGTTCCTCCTCACAGGGCAGCCCTTCCTTCTATAGGCTCTAGCTCTTCCATAATTCTCTAGCCCATCAATTCAAAAACAACTTCCCTGAAACACAGACTCTAGATGCAGTTTCCAGCCTTCAAGAGAAACAATGAATGAACATTTTCTGTTTCAACAAATCCTGCAATTATGCCAATGCAATGATCCCCAAAGTCTCTGCTCTTCCAAGGGAGATATCCATGGTAAACAACCTCATTTGACTTCCATACTCTTGTCCACACTGAGGAACACAATAGTTTCCCACTATTATCAGAAGCACTTAGTACAGTACCTGGCAAATAAGGGTTTAAGAAGCAGTGCTCTTGGTGAATTCATATATCTATCCTCACAGTATATTTCCAGAGAAGCAATGTAATATTTGGAAGGTTTTGCCTTTTCCAATATCCAAGAGGCTTTTTTAGAGAAATAATTGAGATTTTTTTTTTTTAAGGCTCACAACTTTGAACATTCTTAGTCTATAAACATAGTACAGTAGAAGAATCTAATTTCCTTTCTAAAATAATCAAAGATTATATTTAAAAAATGGTAACTTACATTTTACTTCCTTATCATCTGCGTCTCCTGTAGCCCATTTTTAGCACTCACCTCAAAAGAATTAAGTAGAAAAAATTTCCAATAAATCAATTTAGATAATTATCAACTCTGATAAAAGATTTGGTAGAAAGATTAAAACCATTGGCTAAATTAGATTTTGAGGTTCTCTATAGATTTCAAATTATCCTTGTGATCTATTATAGCTCATTATCCTTGATAACATATAGTATCCAATATTATAATCAAATACCATAAACCTAAGCTATATTCTCTTTAAAGTTCTTTTGTGTAAAAAAGCTAAACCAGAATTGGCAATAATGACTGTGTATGTGGTTTTGTTTGCATGTCCAAGGAATGGAATACATTTTTGTCAATAGCTATCAAAGTTCAGTGTATTAGAATTCAATTCAGAAGTCAAGAGAAAACCCTTTGATGTTCAAATGATTGTATTTTAAAAAATTAAATAACTGTCCTTATAATTTCCCTTTCATTTCAGCTTCAAATGTTAAATTTCTAATTTCATTGAGTTTTTGAGACCCCACAGGTTGGCAGTATTCTATGAACTTCCTAATAATCTCTTCCACAACACACCTATTGAAGGAGGTGGTAAATCTCATGCTTACAGTTATGCTCAGATGAAAACTCAGCTGAGAACAGATGGTATATTTTCTCAACCACATTAAAGGGTATCAAACAGGGGGTAACTGATTGTAACCCACAACCACTCTGGGTAAGAATTTCTATAGAAATTTAATGTAACACAGCTGCAAAACTAAAAACTGACTAGCTAAGGTTTCCTGTTTCCCTCTTCTTTCTTTGTTTTAAGTACACTAAATGATCAAGGTTAGACTGCAAATCCTAGGACTAACATGAATCTTAGAATTTCAAATTTACCAGACAATACTGTTATCAAGATGAAACATGTAAATAAGATAATCAGCAGGAAGCATTTGGTCTGCACTTGCAATTCGTATTCTGAAAAAGGGAAATGAAGTATTCCTCAAATCTAATAAATACATAAATAAAAGCTATTTATATTAAGATAATTGTGTAACATGGAGATCCTAAGATTGTTCTTTCAACCACAGTTTTTCCTTAAACCAAAAGAACCCTTCTACTTTGTGACCCCACTTTTAGGTTTTTGTTTTGGGATTTATTTATTTATTTATTTATTTATTTATTTATTTATTTATTTATTTATTTATTTATTTATTTTTGCTTTTTCTAGACAGGGTCTTGCTTTGTAGTTCAGGCTGGCCCTGAGCTCACTATGGTGCCCAGGCAAGCCGCCGCAAACTCAGCAATCCTCCCGTCTCTGCCTCCCGAGTGCTGGGACTACAGGCGTGAGCCACCACGCCCAGCATTATATGTGGTAACCGGGGATTGAACTCAGGTCCTTACGCTTGCGAGGCAGGCGCCGGAACCACTGAGCTAACCCTCCGGCCCTGGGATTTATTTTTGTTATAATCTTTTCTTCTCCTTTGTAGATACAGAGGACAAAAATCTATAATAGTTTTAATTAACAAAAATACTTTTCTACAAAACTGATGCTGATATGCTGAAAGTGCTATAAAAATGAGACTATTAAAAATTGGAAATATATCTTCAAAAATGAATTTAGTAAGAAGGAACTGTTAACTAAGCAGCTTTCACTAAGCATCAGTGTTTTACTTATTTTGTTATCCAAATTATAAATGTGACTACCCAGGTAGATAATGTACATACAATTTAAGCATCTAAAATAATAAAAGTATCATTTTGTAATATTTAATATTTATTTATAGTTGATTATTTTGTAAAACACATGTAACTGTCAATAAAGTGGACCTTACCTGTTCTTCTATACACAAATACATATATATGTATATATACATATCATTATTTTCTTTTTCATTGAGTTTTCATACTCCTAGTAATGAAATAGTGATGCAGTAGTACTAGATGGTTATTCCAAGCATCTAAGATAACTTTCTATCAAAAGATTCTCTTAGAAATACTTTTTGGATGACCAGCAACTGGAAAAATTCTCTTAACAGTGTTCCTGTCCCTTTAAGGTGAACCTGGAAATCAGTCATTTACTAAGTCTAGTAAAGATTGACTGATAGTACTTATATTTAGCACTTTACTGAAAAACAAAACAAAACAAAAAAGCTGTTAGCTGGAGATATATCATTTAAGATAAAGCAAAGCATGGGCCAGGGATTTAGCTCAGTGGTTCCGGGGTCTGCCTTGTAAACCCAAGGTCGACAAGTTCGATCCTCAGTAACCACATACCACAGTGCCGGGCGTGGTGGTTTAAGCCTGTAATCCCAGCACTTGGGAAGCAGAAGTAGTAGGACTGCTGTGAGTTCGAGGCTTGCCTGGGCTACATAGTGAGCTCAGGGCCAGCCTGAACTACAAAGTGAGATTCTGTCTCAAAAAGAAAAAAAAAAAAAGATAAAGGCGAACCAAAAGATAGCCTGAGTTTCAAGGAGGATAGTTTTCACAAATTTGATGATCTATATGTTTGAAAATTAATCCTCTGGGTATGTTGAATACAAAATAAGGTAGCAGACTGCAAACTTCAGGACAAAATGAGAGCAGCTGAAAGGTATAGTTAAAAGCACATAAAATCTGAAAAATAAAGCAGCCTACAGTCACTTGACTGACATATGATACCTTTTGGCCATTCCTAAGCAATGAAGTACTATAGCACAGTAAACAACAGTCACATGCTGCATAATGACGCTTCGAAGGTTTAAACACACTGCCTGGTGCTATTGTGCCCATTTTAGTGTGTATAATTAATACTGTCATGTTCCAACAAGGAAATCACCTAACAGCATACTTCTCAGTACATGGCCCTGTCATGAAGCAACATGCGACTATAATAAAGTATATGTAATTACAAGATTAAGTTGCTTTCTGTACATAGTGGCCATAAGGTTCAATATACATACCTCTTTTTGCCTTTGCATTGTTTTTTGAGCACCTATTACATGCAAGGCCAAAGGAATGTGTCAACAACACAGACAAGGTCCTGCCCTCCTGAGGCTTCCACCCTCTGAAATTCAGGTAAGCCAGATCCAAGATCTCTACTAGGAATATGGAACAGCCTTCCAACCTGAGACAATGTTCCAGTTACTCCCTTCCTCAAGAGACAATCAGAGGGTTAACACAACAAAAACCTATCTCACCTTTGTAAAATTTCACTGAAAAGACCACATTCTTCCTCTCCTTCTCAACCTTCAAATTCAAATTCTTCCTTTTAAAAGTCATTTTAGAGGTTTTTCTAAAATAAACAGGTAAGCAAACAGGTTTTACCACCTACAGAGGCAATCTTGAAACTCACTTTTGAAAAAATTCACTGAAGTATTTCTTTAATCTTAATAAATGAGATCTACTAAGCTTTGCTTTGAATGAGAAACAAAACCCTTGACAACATCCCCAAATGACGATTATGCACAAGAGCAAATCTAACCCAAAGATTTCAAAGCAGTTCTCCAGTGCCCTCAAGTGCTTCAAACTGCACCTCTCCTCAGAGCAGAGGAAGATCTTCTCAGACTTGCAGAATACAAGAGAAACCCAGAAGTGAGGATGATGGTGCTGCTCACTGAGAGGTGGGTATGCAGGTGTAGAGGTAAACTGGCAAAGAGGAGAAAAGGAAATGAATAACAAGGGTGAATTCCGATAAAGTAGGTAAACCAGAAGTTAGTAGGGACCAATCCTACACTTCCGTGTGAAACACAGAATTGTACTTGGCTGAAAGTAAAGGGTTTACTGCATTCTCTAGGTAAGTGTATTTCTCAAAGTGTACTAGGGGAACCATCTATGTCATGATCAAGGGTTAAGCTTTAGGACCTGAACTAGGCTCAGAGTAGAGGAATGTGGGGATGGGGAGATGCTCACAATTTGCATTACAATTAGCACCCTAAGAGTTTAAGAACCTATGAAGCTGAAAAAAATAAGAACTGGGCAAGATATGAAAACCCTGGATGACTCGAAGTGCAACAAAGGAGAAAAAAGTTTCATGGCACTCCTTACTGAGGGCCTGGTCCCATCTGGTTTCCTTGTTCAGCTAAGCTCCACCATCAATCTATGCTTTCTCAATGAAGATGTATCTTGTGCTGGTCAGCTTTCTCTGCATATTCCAGTGTTGACTATACCCAACACAGAATTTGAGAGTCTCATATTTAGCTAATTATAAATGGTACACATGCACAACCACTGTTAGAAAAGTAAAAGTTGAGTGAGCAAACCAGTTTTCATTTAAATATACTATTTAGGAAGTATGTGCAATGGTAGTTTAGACCAGGTTGAAGAGTGTTGCTTTATTTTCCTTTGGTGACAAAGGCAACTTCATACTCTCTTCCAGGAAGGAGATACAATAAAGCAAACTGATGAGGTCCATGAGACACACAGTTTTCTATTGTCAGAGTTGAGTATGGTGGATCTGTTTTGGCTTCTAAAATGATGGATATTAGAATTATACACACTTGGGCTGGAGATTTAGCTCAGTGGTTCCAGTGCCTGCCTGGCAAGTGCAAGGTCCCTGGTTTGATCCTCAGTAACCACATACAACAATACCGGGTGTGGTGACTCATGCCCACCAGCAATCAGTACCACATACACAGTGCTGGGCATGTTGGGTCACTGCCAGCACTTGGAGGTGGAGGCAGGAGGATTGCTGAGTTCCAGGCTTGCCTGGGCTATACATAGTAAGCTCTGGCCCAGCCTGAACTCTATCCCTCCCTCCCCCGCTCTCTCTCTCTAAAAAAAAAAAAAAAAAGAATTATGTACACTTTAAAACCTTCTTTGCAGTTGGAGGTAATTGTGTTGTTAAGACCTGGCCAATGAGACATAAGACCCAATTAACAGGGTGTGTGATACACACTTAAAATCCCAGCACTCTGGGAAGCTGGAGCAAAGGGATCACAAGTCAAGCCCAACCTGCCCAACCCAATGTCTCAGCAAACCATTGTCTCAAAATAAAAAATAACTTTGGCATGAACACCTGTAGATGCAAATGAGTTCTAGAAAGTAGGACAGCTTTTATAGAGTGGAATATTTCTATAGGAAACTTGGTGTGGGAATGTGATGAGGGGAAGGAATAAATATGATACAGAAAGAAAATAAAAGAGCAT
>PVIC010020202.1:0-15448 GCA_004025085.1 Thryonomys swinderianus | reverse complement strand
TAAATAAAAAATAAAAAGGGTGAATATAGCTCAGTGGGAAAGGCTAGGGTTCAATACAAACTGTGCTCCTCTAAAAGACCCTGCCACGAGCTATTCTTTCCTTTGTGGTAAGAGTTTTTTGCCTTTCACATTCTCTCTTCTTCTCCTTTCCTTTGTGAATATAACCTAATGTTGGTAACATAGACACTATATTGTAGACTTAAAAGTCAAGTACCACAAGCTAATGACATAAAAAGAAGTAGCAGATACTCTGGCAGTATGGCTTCTATCTGGATGCTCCCCAAAGCCTTATGGGCTCAGAGGTAGGGCCTGTGGAAAGTGATTGGATTATGGGGTGCTATGGTAGTCTAAGTGTTTGGATTTGGTTCAAAGAGGTGGACCACAGTGGGGATGACCTAGAAAAGTACATCTCCCTCCTTTGCTCTACCTTTTGCTCTCTCTTCCTGGCTGGCTTGAAGCAAACAACTTTCCCTCCATCAGGGCTTTCCACCATGCCTTCCTGCTTAGAGTCAGCCTATATGAATTGAAACCTCTAGAAGACACAAGCCAAAATAAATCTCTCTGTTAAGTTGTGGGTGTCAAATATTTTGTTCCAGTGACAAGAAAAAGGACTAAGATCCTTGGTCACAACTTTAAGCAGAATCCTAGGTTCAGAATCTTTGATACTTAAGAAAAACCAAACCACTATATGTGTTTAAGCTACTGTTTTTCAAATTTTCACTTATATCCAAATAAACCAATTTCTTTCCAGCATGTTAAACAAACGTTCTACCATTGAGTCACATCCCCAAACTGCTTGAGCCCATTCTCAAATCTTTCATTTTCTGTTTCTTCCTTAAAGTTTTGATCAATTTTTGAAAGTAAGTTAGTTGTCCTAAGGAGAAAGTTCTTACCTTTCCCTAGCATCTACTACAGTACCCACACTTCTAATCACTTCAAGTAACATGCTGCATCTGACACAATTAAATCCCATATTAATAATCAGACCAGTAGATAACAGAACAGCCTAACTAGATATATTTTTCACCAAAGTTAGAAGAAGCCAACAGAAGGGGAGGAATAAAAAACAAAATCAAAGAAAATCTTGCATCAGCAGAAAGGTATACAGAGGATAGTGAAACACTCAAAAAATATGAAGTATAGTACAGATGAGACTTAACTGAAATAGTTACCAAGAGCTGACTCATTATTATTTGAGTGGTAATATTTTACCCTAGTACTGGGGATCAAAACCAGGGCCTTGCACATACTAGACAACTGTTATTCTACTGATCAATGCTCTCAGCTTTCTACTTTATTAGCACAGCAAAGTATCAGCCTACATGTGGAGCCACTGATATCAAAAAATGCGCAAATACAGGAAATAAAAGCTATGCTAACAGTATTCATTATTCCTGATGAAGAGCAAGGCCAGAGATCAGGGTTAGCCAAGGGTGAGGAGGCCAGTTCCAGAAGAAGTCCCTCTGTCATCACCGTATAGGACTTGCAAGGAGCTGCATCCCACCCAGAAGCAGAGAGAGGGCTAGTGTGGTTACAATGAAAAGGAAGCAGGGCCTTATTTGATATGCTTCTTGCTGAGACAAGACAGAAAATTTTTCTGAGGATGCTCCATGTAGCAAACCACACATTGCCACGACGACTGAGCACACAGGTGACTCTTCTAACTCAGCAGACAGTGGCGGCAGAGAAGGGGCTGACCACAGGCACGCCCTATGTATGCCCACAGTAGAGGCAGATGACCCTACAAGTTAGAGGTGGAAAACATACTGGTACGGTGACTACAGAAACAGGATGAGAATATCTTTTTGAAGAACAGATTTCTTTCTTCCTGGTTGCTCTCTCCTCATCTCCTTTAGGTCACATGCCTGCTCACAAGAAATGGAAACTGATAAGCAATATTTCATTGGCTTAACTTGTGAGAGAAGTCTAAAGACACCAAGTGAAATTGACTCAATAAAGGAAAATTAACCAAAAATTCATTCAGTCATTACTTACTGAGCACCTATTACGTGCCAGGCACTGCTGTAAACACCAATGTCCTAACAATACATGCAATACGTGCAAACAAAATGAGGTGTCCTCACATTCAGTGGTAGATGTAACTACTGACTGGAATAGTATGTATTATCTTCATGCAGGAATGGATAAAGATGAAGAGAGGTAAAATGGGTCAGCATAAGACTCAAAAATTCCACAGTATTAACAAAGTGATACAGTAAAAAAGTTAAATGCATTTTTTAAAAAGATGCACCAACCACTAGTCTCTGAACTCTTCATAAAAAGTAAGATTTGAGATGGTAGAAGCACGTGGGTATATATACCTCATTCTGGTCACAACACTTGAAGAAACTCTGGGGATACAGTAGGCATAGAATGTCTGCTGACTAACTAGAAAAAGTAAATTTGCACACGTTGAGAAACAAATCCTCTCAGATAGAGTGGGTTAAGAAAATGCAAAAAGGGCTTGGGATTGAGCTCAAGTGGTACTGCACCTACCTTGGAAGCACAAGGGCTCAAGTTCAATCCCTGGTACCACAAAAAAAAAAAAAAAACTGGTGTGGCAGAATGTTAAAAATAATGAAATGTAATAAAACAGAGCTGCAAAAACATAAAATCAATGCTGTACATAGCACATTTCAGAAGATTTTTCTAAGTGAAGTGAATTATTATAGAGTATAAAGAAGATAAGATTAACCAGAAATACAAATTAGCATAAATGTGAAAAAGAGATAAATGCATCTTTATTTGATTGTATTTCTGGAAAAAACTGAATAGTAAATTGAAAAAAAACTAAAATATACTTCTGTCAATTTATTAGTAAATGCATTGATCCACTAAAAGAAAACTACAAAATTTAAAAGGCATAAGACTTCATAAATGAAACTGACTTATGGTAATTATCTCATTTACAAATTTACCTATAAACTTAATGCAATTCCAATTCCAATCTTTAAATATGTGAATAGGATACACACTAATTAACGACCTAAAATTGGCTACATGTCTATTTTACATCACTGAACAAAACATATTCCCTGTAAGTAAAAAAATAGAATGTAAAATATAAAATCACAAATATGTTAAAATTAACAAGGTGGGCTGGGGGTGGTGGTGCAGGCCTGTAATCTCAGTATTGGAGAGGCTGAGGCAGGAAATGCCATGAGCTCCCGGGCAGCCTGTACTATATGGTGCGTTCAAAGCCAGCTTTAACTATATAGCATGATGCTGTCACAATGCATTCCTCCAAAGATAAACAAAGTCAATAATAGCTTAAAACTTTTCATACGGAAAAGCCTTAAAATGAGCAAAATGCAGCACATCAAGAAAAAAGATTAATAGATATAGTTACATAAAGTTAACTTTTGCATAGCAAACTATTGATAAATGAAAAGAAGCAGGAAATGATAAATAAAAAAGAAAAACATTTACAAAAGATACATAATAGGATCAAATATTTAGTATGTAAAAATCTTTATAGACTATAAATCAAGACAATGGAAAGGCAGAAAGCAAATGGACGATGCATAAAAATATAAATCATAAAAATCAACATATAAATAATACAAAACCTCATCAGTAGTTTTACAAATAACACTAAACTTGGAAACAACCCAGATGCCCATCAACTAGAGACTGGATAAAAATGGTTTTTTTAAAAAATAAAATGGAGCCAGGCGTGGTGGCTCGCACTGTCATCCCAGCACTCGGGAGGCAGAGACAGGAGGATTGCTAAATTCGAGGCTTGCCTGGGCTACATAGTGAGCTCAGGGCTGGCCTGAACTACAAAGCTAGACCTTGCCTCAAAAAAAAAAGGAGTATTACTCTGTCATAAAGAATGACAAGTTTCATTCATTTATGTGTAAATAGATACACCTTACACACCAATAAGTGAAATAAATAGATCACACATATGTAAATGCCATATCTTTTCTCTGGTATGAGACCCTGTGCATGTAAATGAGTTCTAGAATGTATGATAGATTTTGAAAATAGGAAATATTCAAAGGGGATGTGGTGGGGGAACGTAATGAGGGGAAAGAATAAATATGATTTGGAAAGAAAAAGAAATAGCACATATATAAGGGGTGAGGAGTTGTGGGTGGGTAGGAATATGGGTAAAAATGTGAACTAACTTCTGTCATATACTGGTACAAATTCCCCCAATGTTGAGTGTAATTGTGAGCTCTACATAAAATGTACCAATAAAAAATTCAATTAAAAAAAAACTAAAAACAGCCAATTTTTATACATCTAATGGCAGTTATTTTTAAAAAATGTTATTGTTTAGCATTTACTGGTGAAGGTATGTTCAGTTCATTGCTCCTATAACAGCATCAACTGGCAAAATATTTTCTTGAGGAAAATCTGTCAATGAAAATGAAGAAGTTAAAAGGCATGCATCTCTTCTGACCCAGCAAGGCTCTTGCATGTCCTTGTCCAAAGAAAGTCATCACAAATTAGTTTCAAAGACACTACAACACTATTTACAACAGTAATAAAATAAAAACCATCTAAATAGGAAAAAACTGATATAACTATGCAATGGAATGCTGAATCATTAAAAACAAAGGTGTACTTCTTTGGAACTAACATTCTGAAATAAAACTGTACAAGGAAATGTACATGGTGATATTAAAAGCCACTATTTTTAATAATAAAAAATTTAGAAAATATTCAAATATCCATTAATAAGGAAATAGTTTCAGAAATTCATGCAAGGAGTACTAATAACCTTAGAAAAAAACAAGTAGAGTCAGGGATTTAGCTCAGTGCTTCCAGAGCCTGCCTGTAAGCACAAGGTCCTGAGTTCAATCCCCAGTACCAACAGGAAAAAAAAAAGAAGAGAAAAATGAGGTAGATTAAGTTGTAGTGAAGAAGAAGTATGTTTTCTTATACTACTTAGAGAAGAATCCAAGCAAATAAAATATGTGATGATTCCATTTTTACACAACAAAAATAATAGATGTAGAATGTATACTAATATAGCTTAGTATAGTAATAATCTTTCCTGATCATTTACTAGGTATGGTATTAAATTATTTACTTATATCATTTCTAAAATTTTCAAAACAATCCTTCCAGGTAGAATTATCTTAAATGTATAAATGAAGAAACTGAAGCTTATAGAAGTAAAAAAATAAGCCTTGGGGCCGGAGATTTAGCTCAGTGGTTCTGGTACCTGCCTCCCTGCCTTGCAAGTGCAAGGTCCTGAGTTCGATCCCCGTTAACCACATACAATGCTGGGTGTGGTGACTCACGTCCACCAGCAATCAACACCACATACCACAGTGCCAGGCATGGTGGCTCATGCATATAATCCCAGCACTCTGGGAGGCAGAGACAGGAGGATTGCTGAGTTCCAAGCTTGCCCGGGCTACATAGTGAGCTCAGGGCCAGCCTGAACTACAAAGCGAGACCCTGTCTCAAAAAAAAAAAACCACCTCTATTATGGCATGTGTTTAGATGTGCCCTCTCCCAAGCCTCCTGCATAGAGTGTGTGATGCCAGAACTGATTCATGGTTCAGTGCTAGGATCAAGGGCACCAAGTTAATGCTAGGAGGAAGGGTTTTAGTTCTACCTGCCCTAAGTACCCTGGATAAGATATAAAGGAAAGAAAGAGTTGTAGCTGTCCCTTGCTTGCTTTGCTACCTTCTGTCCACCACGAATAGTTCTGCCTCTGTGATGCCCCTATGCCATGCCACCCTAAGGTGGAGTCAGTCGATGATGGACTGAAACTTCTACAAACTGTGAGCTAAATAAACTTTTCTTCCTTTAACTTTGGGTGTCAGATATTTTGTCTTAGCAACAAGAAAAGTAACTAATGTAGCCATTAATCAAAGTCAATAAACTGTGGACCACGGATTCCGAAGTAGCCAGTCTGCTAAAAACCCTGTACAGTTAACACTTCAGTACAGACTGTGCACAAACAAAGGTGAAAAACTGTGCAAAAAAAAAAAATCTAGTTACAACATGACCTACAGTTTCTAGTATTCTTCAGGATTTTTGACTAAAGAAAACTTAAAAATAACATTGAGAAGTCACCAAAATCAAAGTAGTGCCATGGAGACCAAAAAATAGTAGAATATTAAATTTTTAAAGTATAGAAGGCATGTACACTATGATCTTATACTTATTTAAAAAGTGAAAAGTATGGCTGAGATGCAGAGAAAAATTCTACATGCAAACTGGTGGTTCATGCCTATAATCCCAGCACTTGTGAGGCAGAAGCAGGAGGACTGCTATAAATTCAAGGCTAGCCTGAGCACAAGGCTACATAGTGAGCTACATAGTGAACACAGGGCCAGTCTAAACTACAAAGTGAGACTGTCTCAAAAACAAAAACAAAACAAACCAAAACAAAAACCCACAAAATGGTTATTATTCTGAGATGGTGAAATTATACAGGGATTTTTTTTTTTTTTTTTGCTTTTGAGACAGGGTCTCACTTTGTAGTTCAGGCTGGCCCTGAGCTCACTATGGTGCCCAGGCAAGCCGCCGCGAACTCAGCAATCCTCCTGTCTCTGCCTCCCGAGTGCTGGGATTACAGGCGTGAGCCACCATGTCCGGCATTTACAGGGATTTTTAATATTTCTCCATTTTTTAATCTGTATTTTTTTTCTAAAAATAAAGTTATGTGCCAGGTGTGGTGGCTCACGCCTGTAATCCCAGAACTCTGGGAGGCAGAGACAGGAGGATTGCTGAGTTCAAGCCTTGCCTGGGCTACAATGGTGAGCTCAGGGACAGCCTGAACTACAAAAGCAAGACACTGTCTCAAAAAAAAAAAAAAAAAGTAAGTCAGGCATGGTGGCTCACACCTGTAATCCCAGCACTCTGGAGGCAGAGACAGGAGGATTGCTGAGTTCAAGGCTTGCCTGGGCTACATAGTGAGCTCAGAGCCAGCCTGAACTACAAAGCGAGACCCTGTCTCAAAAAAAAAAAGTTATGTAATTTAAATAGTCCTATTAACAATTAGTTTATATAGCAATAATCACTTCAAAATACTATAAAATGAACTTCAAGAAATCATAATTCTACTCAATTTTAATGGAAACATGAGAAATCCCTTGACATACTTAATAACTGAAAATTACAGTAAATCCACTTTAAATAACTGCATAAGCAATCTAAAATGAATTTGCATGTTGCATCCTCATGCTGGCTTTTTTTCTTTTAATAAAAAGCATTCTAGACTCAAGGAAAAAATAAGTTTATAAATTGACAGACTATAGTTTATATCAGTTCTATCAACAGCATAATCTATTGGTTCCAATAAACAATTTACTTTAATGTTTTGGTCTCAGGAAATGTGTTGTAACTTTTCAGCACAGATGTTACTCAGGAAAAAAGTCCTGCTTTTTATTGACCTATATTAAGTATAAACTCAGTTGAGTCACTAAAACCTCTTATGATCCTAATCCAAATAAAGTTTTCTTGCCCTGGTGTGGTCCATGCAACAAACTCCAAAAACATATTGTAAATAGCTTGGTTGGCAAGGGAAACTCAAGGGAGACATATTACTCCTTTTTTATAAACTCAGTCTTACTTCCCTTCATAGGGAAAAAAAAAATCTTTAAATGACATTCATACTAGTAAATGTTTGGTTCATATCCTGGCATAAGTGCCAAGGTTTAGGCTATGGCTGCCCTGCTATGCTATACAGGAAATATAAATATGATGACAATATGGCCCTTTACTTATTCTACAGTTAATTACTCTTGGTATATATTATACTTATAAACTAAGAGACAAAAGACTAGTTCTCTAAAAATGATTGCTGATTATCAGATATTATTACTTCTGCTATAATTAGTTATAAGTGAATTGTTCAAGATGTTAAAAGTCCAAAAGAAATAGATGGATATCAGAAATTTTCCTAAAGAAAAAAATCCTCCTGATTCTATGATGTGTAAATTCAAGTAATTAAATAAGGAAGTAAAGGGTCAGATAAGAGGGTAGAGGTCACCCAAAGGGTGATGCTTCTTTAAATAGAATAAGCAGAAGGAAATGACTGTAATTGAGTTAGCTCACCTAGAAACCTAGGACATGGAATATATAAAATCATACGAAGAGAGATTTATTACTGTAGAACTTCACCATCTGTGACCATAGGTGAGCTGTAGTTTTCTTTTTTCTTGGTGCAACCCACTCACTTCTCTTGTGTGGTCCACATTCTGCCCAGTTGGCTTTTCTTGCTGCAAATGTTCCTGACCAGCTGCTCTGGCTCTCACTAGGTGAATTTTCTTCCCATCTCGTCCTAATGTTTGGTCTGGGACCAGTAATGATGGCCCTTGTGACACTCCTTTACTTTCTGGAAATGTGGTCCAGGACCACCTACATAACAGTCATCTCATGTACTTTTCATACATGCCATCTCTGGGTCTTGTTCCAGCCCGAGGTCATCTGAAGTACAGGGGACAGCAACGATGACACACCGTTTTAAGAAGCTTACCATGACTGCCCCTTCCACACTGACATTTGGGAGTCAGTGAGTTGATTCATACAACACAACATAGTATATATTATTGAATTATTAATTTAATAATTGTTTGAGACTTGCAATGCCATGTTTTCAATATCAAACCTTGCATCTGGACTGCTACTTCAGATAGCCATATAAGGCACAAAAATGAAAAACAATGCAATAGACAGTATAAAGGAAAAGATGTAATCAGAAAAAAAAGCTGACCATCTTTAAATCAAGTTGCTATACCCTCCTCAGTTCCAAGGAAGTACACACACAATAAGAATAAACTTTAAAAGTAAATGAATTATTTAAAGCAGCTCATATAAAAATCTAAAAAGAGGAAACTGATGTCATGACACAGCAACCAGTCAATACTGCTTTGTTTTTTTTTGAGACAGGGTCTTGCTTTGTAGTTCAGGCTGGCCCTGAGCTATGTAGCCCAGGCGAGCCTCAAACTCAGCAATCCTCCTGCCTCTGCTTCCCCAAGCACTGGGATTACAGGTGTGAGCCACCACACCAGGCACTTTGGTATGTGGTACTGATTGCTGGTGGGTGTAAGTCACCACGCCCAGTATTGTTGTATGTAGTTACTGGGGATAGAAGCAGGTACTTTGCAGTTGTTAGGCAGGTGCCAGAACCACTGAGCTAAATCTCTGGCCCCAATACTGACTTCTTCATCACCAAATTCAGTAACTATTTCTATCTAGGTTACTTGGAGACGTCTCTCTAGCATTGGACAGTGTAAATTACTTCCTTTATGAACTACTACTCTTTGGACTTCTGTGACAGAACCCTTCCCTGGTTATTTTCCTCTGACCAATGAATTCCTTGAAGATTCCATTACAAACCTCATCCCATCTTTAAAAGGGGGCATACCCCAAATCTTATTTTTAGATATGGGAAATGCTTAACTCTGCTCATTCAACAAGCTGACATTTAGGAACCCAGTTTACTACCACAGCTTTCTCTGCTAACTCTATGCTGAAGACCCCTGGTTCCTCCAGTATAGTTAGTGTTTTATCCAAGATCTTGTCCTTAACATTTCTTCACTGGATATGCCAGTTGCAACTCAAATTTCATTTGCCTCAAATCAAACTCATTACATTTTCTTCATAACTGCTTCTGTCTTCTACACATTGGTAAGTCTTAACACCACCATTCACCATTTCCCACATCCAAAGCATGGAATTTTTTTCTATACCAAGGGTGGAAAATTTAAATGGCTATGGGGAAACCAGTTATCAGATTTATTTTTTAAGAAACAAGTGTAGACTTTTTAGCATGAACCAGGCATATAATGTGCATTTTTAAAATGTCAATTCATTTAATACTTTAACAGCCCTATAAGGTAAAAGTAAGTATTACTATTAGCCTAGTTCATGGTGGAAAAAACAAGGCACAGATATTTGCTCAAGGACACTGAGCTAGTGACAGCAATGATGTTAATGCAGAGATTCTAGTTCCAGAGGAGTCAACACACTATTCTCTATCTGTATATCTATCTCTTTCTTATTCTCTCTCAGCTGATGAATACTTCCTTTCATTAAAGCAAATACTGAACTCTTCACAATTCCATGTCAACATTTTATTTTATGGCTCCTGAACAATATACCACAGCTTCTTGAGGTTCTGTTCAGTCTGTACCACAAGGTGAGCTCAACCTCAAGTCATTTCTTGTCAACTACCATTACTTGTCTGGCATCACTTTTTCTCTCCCTAGTCCACACTCTTCACAAACAAGTCAGCAAAATTTTTCTGCAAATGGCCAATTAGTGTACACTCTCAGACTTCCTAGGCCAAAGGTTTCTATATCATAATCGCTTGACTATTACTGGAGCATGGTATCAGCACAGACAAATGGGCGTGACTATGCTTCAATAAAGCTGTATTTACAAAAGGTGGTGATCTTTGCTCAACAGTGCTATCCCAGAAGTAATCTTAATTCCATTCTTTCTACCAAAATACATTTCAGAGGTCCCCAAACCTTAGGAAATACAAAAATTAAAAAATGAATGAAAGGTTTTATAAACAGATAGTGGTAAAACCTAAAAAAAGAAAAAATTGAAATATATAAAAGTTAAAAATCTCAGGCTGGGGATTTAGCTTAAGTGATACCACGCCAACCTTGGATGCACAAGGGCCCAAGTTTGATACTGGGTACTGCCAAAAAAAAAAAAAAGTTAAAATCTCAGTAAGCAAAGTAAAATAAACCCACAAAAATCACAAAGTAAAAATTAATACATGAAAGAAATATTTGTAACAAGTGTGATACATGAAATACTTTTCATTCCCCTGAAATTATTTGGAAACTAATCTTTCACTGCCTGCCATGTGTCAATATGCTATTACATGTTTTTAATATATATGATTGAATTTTTCAGAGGTGATCACGAATTAAAAAAATAGAAAAAAATACATAATCAAAATAAGAGAAAAAGGGGCTAAATCTTATCAAAACCTAACCAATCCAAATTTGTACAAACATTTTTTAAAAGAACAAATTGTCAAATGCAGGTGTAGAGTAAAGAAGGAATCAGATTCTCCTACATTCCTGCAGAGAGTGTAACTTACACTATCTTGTGAGAAACCAGGTGTTAGATTGAGGCCTGGGTTGGAATTCTCCTTGAGACACGGGGGTAGAGACAGCAAGCCATCCCTCCCCTGGGTCTGTGTGTTTGCACACAGCCAGTTACAGGGAGAGAACTGGTAACAGCTGGGGCCTGATTAAAAGAAAACACGCAATCAAGTGCAGTCTATAAATTAAAGGAACCTGATAAACTTTCCATGGACCCTGGATCACATGCTTGCTTGCTTCTGGTTTGTGCAAGTCTAAGAGTAAGGAGCACTGGGCTGGAGATTTAGTTCAGTGGTTCTGTTGCCTGCCTAGCAAGGGCAAAGTTCCTGGTTCATCCCCAGTAACCAAATACAATAATACCGGGTGTGGTGGCTCATGACCACCAGTAATCAGTACCACGTATCACAAATGCAGGGCTTGGCGGTTCAAGCCTATAATCCCAGCACTCAGGAGGCAGAGGCAGGAGGATTGCTGAGTTCGAGGCTTGCCTGAGCTACACAGTGAGCTCAGGGCCAGCCTGAACTACAAAGTGAGACCCTGTCTCAAAAAAAAAAAAAAAAAAAGTTGGAAGAAAGGGAAAAAAGTATGTTTGTAGGGAAGAGTGGGATCATTCTAGATTGCAACGTTTGTGCAGAATCAGGCAAGCTGATGCAGGAGGCAAGGGCAAGAAATGGTAGACTCTAGTGCAAGTAAGGAAAACAGAAGGGAATATTTTGGGAAAGTGAGTCTGCCCACTCTGCCCAGCATGAACTGCAGTGGGGGAAGAATGAAGAACCCATGATGGTCCGAACTGCTACAAAAGGACCAGAAGCTAGATGACAACTTCAGAAACAGGGATGAGAAAGCAAACATTTTGGGCATTATTAAAGATTCTCTTGATAGTATCTACACATTTCACTATAAATGATGGGCAGACAGGAGAAAAAAAGAGTTAAGTCTGATCCTATGGTTTCTCATCTGAGGGCAGTAAAGAATGCTGGTACTGCTGATGGAAATGGGACAATCAAAAAGGAGAATTTGCAGATCAGACATGTTAAATGATGGCGTACACAAAGATCCTGCTGCTGATGGGGTCCACTTCTAAGGTCTACAGTTTGAGAGGCCTCATTTCTTCACTTGATCTTAGCCAAAAGGCCGAGAAGCGATGAGAGCCCTCATTTCTTAGGTGACATCCTTATGACCATAAATTATATACAATCATTCTTTTTTTGAGACAGGGTCTCACTTTGTAGTTCAGGCTGGCCCTGAGCTCACTAATGTAGCCCAGGCAAGCCTGGAACTCAGCAATTCTCCTGCCTCTGCCTCCCGAGTGCTGGGATTACAGGCATGAGTCACCACAGCCGGCACTGTGGTATGTAGTACTGATTGCCAGTGGGCATGAGTCACTATGCCCAGCTTTATATGTGGTTACCGGGGATCAAACCCAGGACCTTGTGCTTCCGTGGCAGGCACCGGAACCACTGAGCTAACTCTCCGGCCCTATACAATCATTCTTAACATGTCAACTATAGGACACTGCAACTACTTATATAAATGTCAAAATATTAACTTCATTAAACCCTCTATGTCTCCTTATCATCCCCCAACAAAGGATTTTTAGTGAAGCTGGTCGCTTACAAAAGAGGCTGTTTAACTTACCCCCTTTATTCAGGATTTTCAGCCTCAACTCTTTATAAAGGCAAACAAACTAAAGCATTCTTTCTCAGATTTTCCTCTATTCTCAAAAGACTGCTTTTTTTTTTACTTCACAGCATTAGTTTCTACTTCCTGTCTTCAAAGGGTACTTAATTTAGCTTTACCATTCACCAATTATAGTGTGTTTCATTATTCTCATCCAAGAAGATAAGAAAGTAGGCCTTCTTCAGTATGCAGATAATCTAGAACATACACCAGGTTAGTGTGGAATAGTCTTCCTAAACTGAACTATGAGATGAGATAATAAAGCTTTACCTGAATCAAAGGTTGGCTGTCACACTCAAATGACATAATTACAGATCAGCAACAAAGTGTATAAAATAAAAGTTGGTACAGTGGACTAGAATTAGAAAAAAAAACCTACTCTGGTTCCATATCTCCTTTCAGTAAAGCATTCTATAGTCCTGCATACATGACAGTCTCGCAGGTCCAAAACACAGAAGTGGCCCAGAGCCCCAGAGTTCATTATGGGTTCACCCTATCAATTCAATTCTTCTACATTTTAAAATATAGTAGGCATAAAAACACTAACGACATAGAAAGAATTAAGCAAAATAGACATTCTACTTTAATCACAAATAAAAGTAGTACACATATCATTTATAATCCTAAGTAAAGAGAATTCAGAAAAGTTGATTTTGAATCTAAAATAGAAAAGACAAAATATATTGAGAGGATCTCCACTTTCAAATTATTTTGGAGTCAGTAAATAAAATTTCCTTTTGCTTGAGTAAAAATAAAGTTGCAAGTAAGTATGTTAAAAAAAAAAAGTACCTGTGAGTTTGATTTTGGACAGGCGAGCCAAAATGCCTGGCAAGTCATCAAGTTGCAACTTCATCTCTTTCCACTGCTTTTCCTCCTTTGTCTCTTTGTCCACATCTATGGAGCTTTTAATCAGAGAAGCAGATTCTAGTTCTATCAAATCCTTTTCATTTGGCTGTCTGGACAAAGAGGGACTTGAGGGTGAAAGAGACCTCATCTCATGTATTTCTGCTTTGGCTTCATCTGAAGACGTTTTTTCAAGGAAAGGAGATGCTGCTGGTTCTGGCTTTGGTTTTACTTGTTGGTTCAGGATCCTATTCACTTGTGTGACATACTAGAAATCATCAACAAAATTAAACATGTTACCATAAAATTTCTACCTACAATGCTCTTAAAGGTTGTTTAGAAACATCTTTGATCACTCTGTCTTCCACAGTCCTTGAAAATACCCACTATAGCTTTATAGGTAGCTAATTCAGCATGTTATTATAGAGTATCTGTGATACAGAAATCACACCATTGAGTGAGATATAGAGAAAAGAACTAATATTTCAGCAACAGATTTCTACAAAACTCTTAAGTTTCTTAAGAGTAAAATACATCTATTTTTATTAACCTTCTAAATACAATGAAAAGAATTGCTGAAATCAGTCAGTTAGCTTATAGATTTTCCATGTTGTCAGGCAGAGTGCTGAGAGAGGCTCAGGGTGAGGCATCATCCAGGGCTTCATGACATCACAACAATGTGGTATGAAGAAAGAACACACATTTTAGTCAGTCCCTAGCACTTACTATTAAAAATTAGTAACAACTGGGCTGGGGATTTAGCTCAAGTGGTACTGTGCCAATCTTGGATGCACAAGGGCCCAAGTTTGATCTCCGGTACCACAAAAAAAAAAAATTAGTAATAACTACTATTATTTGTGAGGCATTTTATGTTTTATTTTACTCAATTTCTCAAAAGTTGTTGAAGAAGATGGATCGTTGCTCTCTTTTATTAACTTATAGGTGAGGAAACCAAACCTCGGAAGTCAACAAAACCAGGAGTTAATGGTTATAAGTGTCCCTGAGAGGAGGAGCCATCTATGCTGCTAAATAGGTAAATTCTTTTTCTTTACATCATAAAGACTTGAAAATAAAATTCTAGTCTTAGACATAAACTGACAAATGAATTCAGTTGTGTTTACATAAAAAAGGCACATATATTTGATGTTTTCCTAATCTCCAAATGAATTCAGTTGTGTCTACACAAAAAAAGGCATATATATATTTGACTTTTTCTAAATCTCCACTATCCTTGATTCTCCAACTAAAAAAGTAAGAACATTTCTGGAAATCTCTTGTCAACATATGAAGTTTTAATAACATTTCAAGTTAAATTTACATTTTAATAAGTATTTTAAGTTAAGAAAATATGGCAGAAATGTGAAACAGTGTATTAGAGTATGAACTTGCCAATCTTTCTTGGGGTAGTATGAGGTTTCAGAGATACCTCCATTCTATGCCCCTTTCTATCTAAGAAAATGTTAAACACTCTCACTGAAAATTGAGAGTAAGCCATGATGTTGCCCACAGTACATGGAGTCAACATAGATAAAAGCCGATAAGATAACTGAGATATATTATCAATGCCTATTATAAAAAGCCTAGAAAATCTAAAAAACTTGAATTTATGTCTACTCAAAAGTGTATTGTCAAAAAGATTTTAAACATACAGCTGATTTAATAGTCACACTCTTAAAACAATGATTTCTATAGTTCTGACATATACATAGAACTTGAAAGGACTTTAAAAGATGTATCTTAAATTCAGCTTTTCCTAATTTTAGCCTCATTGAAAGATGACAGAAGTTTTCAATCTGTCTCCAAACTTAATCAATAAGTTCAAGATCATCCTTTTAACATCAAACATCAGAATTATTCTGGTTTTGGTTAAGAATCATCAAAACAAG
>PVIC010020201.1:10791-29882 GCA_004025085.1 Thryonomys swinderianus | reverse complement strand
TTTTTTTGAGACAGGGTCTTGGCTTTGTAGTTCAGGCTGGCTCTGAGCTCACTATGTAGTCCAGGCAAGCCTCAAACTCAGCAATCTTCTGTCTCTGCCTCCCAAGTGCTGGGAAGACAGGCATGAGCCACCACGCCCAGCACTGTGGTATGAGGCATTGATTGCTGGTGGGCGTGAGTCTCCACACCCAGCATTGTATGTGGTTTCCAGGGATCCAACTCAGGACCTTGCACTTGCCAGGCAGGTGCCAGAACCACTGAGCTAATCCTCCGGCCCTGTTTAACATTTTTATATCCTCTTCATTCAGCTTTGGAAGTACATATGTGTCTAGGAATCTATCCATTTCTTCTACATATTCCATCTTCTTGGAGTATAGATTTTCAAAGTATGTGTTCATGATCCTTTGGACTTCTGGATCTGTGCTGATTTTCCCATTTTCACTCCTTATGGCATGGATGTGAGCCTTTTCCTTCCTTTGTTTGATAAGGTTGGCTAAGGGTCTGTCGATCTTATTTATCCTTTCAATGAACCAAATCTTTGATTCACTGATTCTGTGTATTGTTCTCTTTGCCTCTATTGCATTGATTTCTGCTCTGATCCTTATAATTTCCTCTCTAGTATGTGCTCTGGGTTTGTTTGCTCCTCTTTTTCTAGTTGTCTGAGGTTCATCTTAGATTGTTTATTTCAGTTTGCTCTATTTTCCGAGTGTAGGCATTCACTGCCATGAATTTCTCTCACAGAACTGCTTTCATTGTGTCCCATAAATTCCTGTATGTTGTACTGGGGTTGTCATTTAGTTGTAGAAACTGTTTAATTTCTTCTTAATTTCTTTTGTCGCCCATTGGTGGGTCAACAGAGTGTGGTTCAATTTCCATGTGTTTGAGAGGATCTTGGAATTACTTCTGCTATTCAGCTCCAGTTTCAAGGCACTATGGTCTGATAGTATGCAGGGGATAACTTTGATTCCTTTGCATCTACTTAAGCTTGTTCTATGGATTAGAATGTGATCTATTTGGAGAATGATCCATGAGCAGCTAAGAAGAAGGTATATTCTCGCTTTGAGGGGTGAAAAATTCTGTAGGCAATTAATAAGTCCATTTTCTCAAAAGTATGATTTAGCTCAAATATTTCCTTATTGATTCTTTGTCCAGTTGATCTGTCAATTTGTGACAATGGAGTATTAAAATCCCCCACTACTATAGTATTCATGCATAACTGGCTTTTCATGTTCAGTAATGTTTTTTTTATATAGTTGGGTGCACTAGAGTTCGGTGCATAAATATTTATGATTGTAATTTCTTTCTCTTGGATAGTTCCCTGTACGAGAATATAGTGACCTTGTTCATCTCTTTTAATCAGTTTGGGTTTGAAATCTATTTTATCTGCAAACAACATAGCCACTCCTGCTTTTTTGCAGTTTCCTGTGACATGGAGGATTGTTTTCCAACCTTTTATTTTCAGTCTATGGGTTTCCTTCTGAATTAGGTGTGTTTCCTGTATGCAGCAGATTGTAGGATCTTGCTTCTTGATCCAATCTGCTAGTCTGTGTCTTTTAATTGGCTCATTGAGGCCACTGACATTAATGGTTATGACTGATATGGACATATACAGAGCTGCCATGTTTCCCTGTTCTTGGTTCTTTTCTTCTTTGCTTTTCCCCTTTTCTATTTAGTTTCTTGTTTGCCCCAATGAATTCACTCTCCTGGGTCTTGTGGGTATGGAATTTTCTGTGTGTTTTTTTTTTCCAAGATGATCTTTAGGATGTTTTGGAGTGCAGGCTTCGTATTTGTGACATTTTTCAGGTGTTCTTTATTGTGGAACTATCTTATTTCCCTGTCTATTCTGCAAGATAGTTTTGCAGGATACAACAGTCTAGGTTGAAGGTTGTTTTCCTGCAATGCTTGAAATACTTCTCTCCACGCTCTCCTTGCACTGAGTGTTTGTGTTGAAAAGTCTGCTGTGATCCTAATGGGCTTCCCTTTGTAGGTGATTTTCTTCCTTTCTCTCACTGCTTTAAGTATTTCATTCTTTTGTTGTACATCTGGAACCTGGATAATATATGTCTAGGTGTAGATATTTTTATGTCATGGCATTTTGGAGTCTGATAGGCCTCATTTATCTGTATATCTATTTCTTTTCCTGTGAAGTTTTCTGCTGTTATCTCTGACAATAGCTTTTTTATGTCTTTTACACTGTTTCCTGCTTCCTCAGTGACTCCAATCAGTCTTATATTATTTTTCTTTGAGTCATCTAGAAGCTGGTGAATTGATTTCTCATGGGCCCTTGCTCTTTTCCATAGATTATACCTTTCCTGCTCATTGGCTGCTATGCTGTTCTCTAGGTCTGAGATTCGGTTCTCTGCTTCATTCATCCTGCTGCGCAAGCTTTCATTCTCCTTCATCATTCCCTGGAGCTCTGCTTGAAGTTGTTTAAAAGGTTCCATTGCTTCTGCTATCTTGGATTCTATCATCTTGCTGATCTCTTCCTTAATGATGTCTTTCACTGTCAACAGTATCCCTCTTTTGATGTCAGAGATGAATTGATTTTTATTTTACTAGATCCGTTTTAGTTACCATCTCCAAGAGTCCTGGTGTTTGAGTTGCAGTTTGCCCTATTTCCCTTTTCTCTGAATTTCCCTGTGGTGGTGATCTTTGTGTCTGGATTTTTGTGTATTTTCTCATTTCTACTCTTTCAGTGTCATTAATGCTCTTCTTTGCCTGATGACAGGGCAATGTTTGTTGCAGGTCTCTTTCTATTATCTGGGGCCCTTTGGATGTGGCACTTTCCTGAGGGGTCCTCCTTGAATCTGTAGTGACCCTTGAGAGTTCTCAGTTCTGACACATCATGGGAGGTATTTCAGCAGAACAATCACATCATGTTTGTTACCATAATACAATAAATGCCAATATCAGTGTTAAACACAGTAAATAAGATAAAAAGTTTTGTTAAATTCTATTCTGGAGACTTTGAGCTTATGAGTTACCTCTATGTCTAAAGGCCAGAATTTACAATTAATCAGCAATGTGTATACAACATACAGATCGTAAATGTACCCCCCAAACACTTTGGGGATAAGAGGTCACTGGGGAATCAGGGAGGTAGGGAGACAGGAGGAGAATGAAATAGGGTTAACAGATTTATGGAGATCATCTATACCCTAGAACCTCACAGATGCCAGTGGGTAATAACAGATAAAAGGGTATATGTACAACAGTACCATCTGTATGCTGTAAGACTGTTGGAGACTTTGCACACCTTCTTATAATAGTACAGAAGAAGAAATAGGGCAGCCTAAGAATCTTTTACTTCTGGGTATTGCTTCTGACAGGAAGATAGGAGAAGGTGTGGGGACAAGAGGTGAATAGAGATATCTAGGAGTAGATGGCAATAAAGAAGCTAGATCCCCCCCTTTCTTTTTAATCTTGCCTGGTGTCTCAGTGTGGCTCTAGGAGCACGCCTCCTGTGGAGGGATGCAGGAGATGGCTCTGGCTCCTCTAGGACCTGGGTCCTCACAACGCAGCTCGTGGGTGGGTTTGGGGCTGGGCAGAGGCCCTCAACCCTCCGTGGTGTGGCTGGCACCCAGGGTCCGTACCTGACTCCTCACTGCACGGCTCCGGGGTACAGTGGGCCAGTGGGCTGCCCCCAGTCCGCTGCCACCAGAAATGATGGCACCCAGTAGCCGAGTCCGCATCACTCCAAGATACAGTGGGCCAGTGGGCCGCCCTCGGTCTGCCAGAAACGGATGGTGCCAGGTAGCCGAGTCTGCACCACTCCAGGATACAGTGGGCCAGTGGGCGGCCCTCAGTCCACCAGAAATGATGGCGCCCGGGAGCCGAGCCCATGGTGCTCCAGGACACAGTGGGCCAGTGGGCGGCCCCCAGTCTGCCGGAAACAGATTGCGCTCCGCAGCTGAGTCCACACTGCTCCAGGATACAGTGGGCCGGTATAGCTCTTTTTTTGCTTTGTCTTTTCTCTAGTTTTAGAATCAGAGTAATGTTACTTTCCAAGAATGATTTGGGGAGTACTCTTTCCGTTTAATTTTATTCAAGTTTGACAAGTATTAGTATTATCTCTTCCTTAATGTTTTTGTAGAATTTAGTAGTGAATCTATTGGGTCCTGTGCTTTGCTTAGTTGCTAGTTTATGACTGCTTCAGTTTCATTGCCTGCTATTGCATTAGTCAAGAATTTTATATCTTCTTCGTTTAATTCTGGTAATTTATTTGTATCTGGAAATCTATCTTTTTCATCTGAATTCTTCTATTTTTTGCATCACAAATTCTCCTAGTAGTCACCAAAAATCTTGTAGATTTTGGTGGTGTCCAATGGGATTCCTTCCTTTTCCTTTCTAATTGCATAGTTTGGGTCCCTTCTTTTTTTGTAGGATTGGCTAAAGTTTTTTCTCTTTTGTTTATTCTTTCAAAGGCCTTCAATTCATTGCTTCTTTATATTTTGCTTTAATCTCAATTTCATTAATTTGTGCTCTGAGCCTTATAATTTCTTCCCTTATACCATTTTTGCATTTGGAGTTTTCTTGTTTTGCTAGGATTTGAAAGTGTATTATTAGGTTATTAATTTATCCTTACCATTTTTTGTAATATGTACATTCAAAAGTATGAAATTTCCTCTTAGTATTACTTTATTGTGTCTCATAAGTATTAGTATAATTTACTGTGATTATTGATTCCAAGAACTAATTTCCTTTTTATTTATTCTGTGACCCTTTGATAATTTTGCATTTGTAAATAAAGACTATTACTTTTATATAGTTACATAATTTCTATGGTTTGGTACTGTTCTGTTTCATCTTGCCATGATCTGATGGAATATTCTCAATTATTTTCCATTTACTTAAGCATGCTTCATGAACTAGCACATGGCCTATTTTATAAAATATACCATGTGCTGATGAGAAGAGTGTGTATTCTGTTGTTGTTCAGTGGAATACTTTATAGAGATCTATGAAATCCGTTCATTTGAAAGTGTAGTTCAGCTCTGATATTATTTGTTGATTTTTTTTAGTTGCTCTTTGCTTTTGTAATAGCAGGCTACTGAGGTCCACATAATGTTGTTTATCTGATTTTTCACATCCAATAACATTTGTTTCATAAAGCTGAATGTGGTAGTGTTTTGTACATATATCTTAATGATTGTTATCTCTTCTTGTTATTTCCATAGCAAATATTTAGTGACCTTCTCTGTGTCTTCTAATCAGACTTTGTTTAAAGTGCATTTTATCTGAAAATAATATAGCTACCCCTACTTGCTTTGGGGTTTCTAGCACACAGAATATTATCTTTCATCCTTTGATTTTTGATCCAGAATCAGTTACTAAATAAATTTTTATTAAATGTGAACATCACTAGGATTTTTTTATCCATTCTGTCAATCTGTGCCTTTTATTTAGGAATTACAGCCATTCATATTGAGAGTTATTACTGAAAGGTGCTTACCTTAACCTGTTACTGCATTATTTTCTTGTCACTGATTTCCTCTTTTCCTTTCTTCCCACTTATGTTCTCAACCTAACTATTATACTCACTCTATTAGAGGCTTTGTTGGCCTCATGGTCACTTTTGAGGGAGTACTTAACTATTTTTTGCGGTACAATTTTTTGGTTACATGGTTGTATATTTCTTAAGGGATTTTCTTCTTCCTGAAAAAATTATTTCTCCATTAATATGAATGATAGCTTTGCTGAATAATATAAGTTTGGGTTAGGTTTTGTTTTCTTTTAGCTCTTGAAATACTTCACTCCAAGCATTTCTGGCCTTTAGGATTTGTGTTCAGAGGTCTGCTATAATTCTAATTAGTTTATCTTTAAAAGTACTTTGTTGTTTTTCCTTAACAGTTTGTTTTTTTGTTTTGTTTTCTTTTGTTTTTTGAGACAGGGTCTCGCTTTGTAGTTCAGGCTGGCCCTGAGCTCACTGTGTAGCCCAGGCAAGCCTCGAACTCAGCAATCCTCCTGTCTCTGCCTCCCGAATGCCACCACGCCAGGCTCCTTAACAGTTTTTAATATCCTGCTTGTGTTGGACTTCTAGGATTTGGACCACAATGTGTGGCAAGTTGTTATTTGATTGTGGTTATTTGCATTTCTACATGCCTCACTTCTCTGTACATTCATTTCTTTCTCTATATTTGAAGTTTTCTGCTATTATATCTATGAACATGTTTTTATATCCCTTCTGCTGTTTTCTCATTTTTCATTCATCCAAATTAATCTTACATTCCTCTTCTTTGTCAGCTAGCAGCTGCTGAATTTACTTTTCCTGTTTTCTTGCTCTTTTATTGATTGATTGATTGATTGATTGATTGATTGACTGATTGATTGATTTTTGAGATAGGGTCTGGCTTTACAGTTCAGGCTGGCTCTGAGCTCACTATGTAGCCCAGGCAAGCCTGGAACTCAACAATCCTCCTGTCTCTGCCTCCCTGGGATTACAGGCGTGAGCCACCATGCCCAGTACTGTGGTATGTGGTATTGTTGGTTAGTGGGCATGAGTCTCCACGCCCAGCATTGTATGTGGTTACTGGGATCAAATTCAGGACCTGGCATTTGCGAGGCAGGCGCTGGAACCACTGAGCTAACCCTCCGGCCCTTTCTTGCTGTTTTTAAGCTATCTGAACCATTGCTCTCTGAAATCACCACTCTCTTCTAGCACTGACACTCTTATCCTCACATTGCCCATTTCTAAGGCCCATAATTTCAATAAACTTTTTAATCTACTAATTTCTTTTTGTTAACTTGTCAGGGAATCTAATTCTTTGCTAAAATGCTCATTCATGTTTTGTATAACTTTTTAGTTCATCTATATTTTTATTATTGTCTTTCATAAACATTGTATGTGGTTTCCAGGGATCGAACTCAGGACCTTGTGCTTGCGAGGCAGGCACTGGAACCTCTGAGCTAACCCTCCAGCCCAGCATCTTATTGGTCTAATTTTTTTATCTTGTCTGTTACCTTTTCAGATAATCCAACTTTGTGGCTATTGGTTTATTTTCCCTTCAATGACCCATGCATAATCTTCAGGTGAATAGAAAGTTTTTGAAAGAATTATGTTGCCTTCTTTTCTCATGTTTCTATTTTTGTTTGTTCATTTTTATTATCTGCTGAAATCTGTGAAGACTTATAATGGAAACTTTTTGCTAGTCTAGAGATCTCTTTAGTAGTGTCCGCTTTGCAGTGATGTGCTCTAGGCTTGGCTACTTATAGTCCTTTGCCTCTGTCCCAAGATCTGACCACCATGATTAATCCTGAAGCAGGGGTATGCAGTGTAATTGCCTCAGTACCCAGTTCCCTGGAAATGGACTGCAGTATTATTAATGACGCAGAGATATCACTGATATTGTCATATATATTAACAACTAGGTCACCCTGATGATTGCAAATAAATCAGCAACAGTAGTACCATCAAAGACAAACTGGATATTAGCATACCATAAGAATCAATAAGATACCACCACAAAAAGAGATCTATAAATATAGTACAAACTCTAAGACAAACCATATATTGACATACAGAAAATATCTATTATATGGACAACTACATCTCTTCTAACAACACAATAGACAACAACAGTAATAGTATAGACTTAGCTACCTAAATAATAGAATTTAGTGGCTATACTAGTAAGACAGAAGAGAGAGGGGTGGGAGAATGAAAAAGAAAAATTAGGAAAATTAAGAAATAAAAGATGATAAGGAGGAAAGAAAACTGAGATAAAAGATCTTACTAATAAATAGAGTAGAATAAAATTAATAGAATTAGATAAGGATAATAGAAAAAATAAGAAAACATTAAAAATGAAAGAACAGGAAAATCATTTAAAAATTAAATGAAAAATGGAAGAGAAAAAACAAAATGGAAAAAAAGTTTTTAAAAAGTTCTTTAAACATTAAAAGAAATTCAGAAAGAAAGCAGTGAGCCCCAGAATATATTTTCTCTCTATTTTTTGAATGAGTTGCTCCTTTCTAGAAACTGCTGTTTTAGAATCTAGCAAGTAATAATTTTCTCTGCATGGCTTTATGGCCTGTGGATTTGTCAAGTGCCTTATTCTTCAGGCTTCTCTGCCTGTTTGCTCCAAACCATGGAAACTGTACAACCTAAAGCATGTGATTGCTCACATTGGCAGAGGAAAAATTCAGTTGACCTGTCCTGGATGTAGGAAGTAGGGAAAGTACACAAGTAGACTGTTGTCATGAATGCCAGCACTTTCAGACACAGCCATTTCTGAAACCCACACATACTCAGCATGGTATGTCTTCATGTTTTTCCCTGCCTGAGTTTAAATTTCTCAGGGGGACTATGTCTAGCCCACACCCTCCCTGTAACTGTCTCCTGTAGTTGTCTATAACCAGTCACTGTGGGAGCATACGATTTGAAATGCTGAAGTAAAGTTGTTGTAGGTTGTCCTGAGGCTTATCCTTATATGATTAACCCTTTCTCAAGATGGCACATGATTAAACATTTTCTGGCAATATGGCAGGTGTTGCGCTTGATTATCTCTCCCACTGTTTCCTGTCATGTGGAAGGAGGTACTTCTGAAGTAAATGCCTTGCTGTTTGTGCAGTTTACAATAGCCACGGGCTTTTCTTGGGTCTAGTACTGCTGGACTGATCTGTTGTTTCTCTATGGAGCTCCTGACCCTTGGAAATTACCTTGTATAAAGACAGGTTCTCCTACCTGTCTCCCTCTGTGGAACCCTCTCAATTTCTCTCTCTCTCTCTCTCTCTCTCTCTCTCTCTCTCTCTCTCTCTCTCTCTCTCTCTCCTCTCAATCTCTCTCACTTGCTCTCTCTTTCTCTCTGTCTTTCTCAATCTCTCTCTCCTCTCCCTCTTTCTCATCTATCATTAAGACTTCCAAAACCTTACAAATTCATGAAAATTTGTTTCTCCCACTCTATTAAAATATAAGGATTCTGCATTCCTGTGAGAATAGTACACAGATAGCCAGAGAGCACAGCCTCTTTCATTTCTATTTCGACACAGCAACAGTGCTAATTTCAGAGAAAATTGTGGTCCCAGTATCAGTATCTTAGTTTTCTTTAAATTCTAACATACATCATTCCAAGCTCCTGCCTTCTACATTATAGTTACCCCTCATTCATGTCGAGAAATCCTAACAATGCCTATGTGACTAGGAATCTCCAGCTGTATTCCATGCTTCTGATAAATACTAATGATAGTCCTATAGCTACAGGGAAGAGGAAAAACCTGTGTGTTGTGAGCAAAACAACCTAAAATAATGAATTAAAAAGACCTGTTTGCAAAATAATTGGACCTAAATGGAAACCATATGAAAACAGAGAGGAAACAAGAATAATCATTGTGAAAGTCTCCTAAAAGATAACTTTTTAAAATAATGAACAAAATAATCAGTACAGTTTCCTTTATTTTGCCATTGATGTTGGGTCTAGTTCAGGAAAAATATAATGCTTATCAGTAAAAATACTGATTTAGTTGCAAAGAACAAAAAAAATGCTAATTTGATTTAGGAGTCCTGACAATCATGTATGGGTAAAACTGAGAATTAACTTCTGTTATATATGTGTACAAAGTCCCCAATGATGTGTGTGATTGTGAGCTGAATATAAAAGGTACCAAAAAAGAATTCAATGTAAAAAAATTGTAATATAAACATCTGCAAGTTAAATTTTAGGAAATTTTAATTATAATATCTGCTTTTGGCCACAGCTTCAGATGCCCTTCCTCCAAAAATAAAAATGGTTATTGACTTCTGAACAGATTCTAAAGTGTTTTCCCAAGAAAGTAGGGTAGCCACAGGCTTCTGAACTCAGTACTAACACGGAAACATTTTATTTTCTAACTCTCTAGGGAGTGATGAGAATAGGAAGAGCTTAAAAAAAGAATTAAGATGTGTTATGTACATGTACCAGCTCTCCACAATGAATGTAATTATTATGTACTGCAAATATGTATAACCTAAACATGAAAATTTACAAAACCAAATGCCAAAGACAAAACCATTTAAGATTTAAAAAATTGTCAGTGAAACTGAAATATAATAAGGATTCTGACTGCATTAAGCTGTGCTGGATATTGAAGAAACTGAATTATGAAATGATGTTAAAATGATAGAGACAACAGTAATAGCTATGGTACATATCACTTATTTGTCGACTGACCTTTTTCTCCCTCATTCCAGGAAATCAGTCATACCTCCCTGGGAACAGATCCCTCCATCCACCATTACTACGTAAATGATCCTAGGACAAAGTCTAGGTTACAGTCGCATAAATCTTCTCAGAGGTGAGACATGTTTGTCAAAATTTCTCTCCTGGAATGAGTGGAGGATAATGTTCTCTATGATGATGAAACTAGGAAAAGTTCGACAATTCTATAGCCTCTAAGAGTAAGCAAATTATTATTCACTGGAGAAAATGAGGATGAAACAGAGAAATACAGATGGCATCAACTGGGAGTAAAGAAGATGGCCTAGTACAATCTCCAAAAAAGATTAAGAAGGTTAATTTTACTTTTACCTTCAACTAAAATAATTCTGCCTTCTCTACTACCTTTTATGTGCCTTATTTTGATCCAGAAACTGAGCAAAAATATTCATATACATTAAAAAACATATTGTTACTAAAATTATAAGTCATGAAGCCATATGTTCTAGTGGTTTTGATAGTAGGGAAATATGCGCTAGAAGGGAGTTTGAGAGCCCTGTAAAGGATGTGACAAAATCTTTAAGGAGGGCCAAAGATTTAGCCCAGTGGTTCCAGCGCCTGCCTAGCAAACGCAAGGTCCTTGGTTCTATACCGGGTAACTACATATAACAATACAGGGATGGGCCGGAGATTGAGCTCAGTGGTTCTGGTGCCTGCCTCGCAAGCGCAAGGTCCTGAGTTCGATCCCGGTAACCACATAGAATGCTGGGTGTGGTGACTCACGCCCACCAGCCATCAATACCACATACCACAGTGCCGGGCGTGGTGGCTCACGCCTGTAATCCCAGCACTAGGGAGGCAGAGACAGGAGGATAGCTGAGTTCGCGGCGGCTTGCCTGGGCTACATAGTGAGCTCAGGGCCAGCCTAAACTACAAAGTGAGACCCTGTCTAAAAAAACAAACAAACAAACAAACAAACAAAACAATACAAGGAGTGGTGGTCACACCCACTGGCAATCAGTACCCCATACCACAAATGCCAGGGCTTGGTGGCTGAAGCCTGTAATCTCAGCACGGGGAGACAGAGGCAGGAGGATTGCTGAGTTTGAAGCTTTCCTGAGCTACATAGTAAGCTCAGGGCCAGCCTGAACTACAAAGTGGGACCCTGTCTCAAAAAAACCAAAATCTTTAAGGGAATGTCAGATGTGTAATATTAAAAAAAAGAGAGGCAAAGAATATTACTACAGAAACCAAGTACATGGTGCTCAAGTGAGAATGCAGCAGAGGAGAAAAGAATGAGAAATAAAGGCCAGGAGAGGTGCCTGACTCCTGTAAATCCCAGCACTTGGAAGGCAGAGGCAGAGGCAGGAGGATTGTTGTGAGTTCGAGGCTTGCCTGAGCTACATAGTGAGTTCAGGGCCAGCCTGAACCACAGAGCAAGACCCTGGCTCAAAAAACAAAGAGAGAGAGGGGGCAGAAGAGGGAGAGACAGAGAGAGAGAGGGGGAGAGAGAGAGAGAGAGAGAGAGAGAGAGAGAGAGAGAGAGAGAGAGAGAAATAATTGAAACAAAATATTTTAGGAATATCATTGATTTGTTATAGGAGCTACTGGAAGAGACATTCTCAATGATGACATTCAAATTAAAGGGTGAGGTCCCAGGGAAAAGTCAACTAAAACTAAAATAAATAGTAATTTAAAGATAAATTTATAAATAGCATACCAAAAAGAAATGCTTTTTTTCTTCACAATGTTTTGCTAAGTTTACAGTTCAAGAAATGAATGCAAGTTTATAAAGTTAGCGTAAAACATTTCCCCTAAAATTTTTACAAGGAAGAGTATATGAAGAGGTCCAAGTGAAATGAAATATCTCCATGATATATTAGAAAGAATTATTAAATTGATTTAATGTCAGGAAGAATGCAGGAGAATGCTTAAAGCATAGCTTGCAAAGGCAAACAATCAACACCAACTTGCCAGATTTGTTGTCCTGGGGTTGTGTAATATGTTAGCAACAGTGAATGCAAAGTCCACATTATAAGGGGACTGATTTCACAACTTCCTATGAAATCTTAAATAATTTTTAAATGTTTAAAAGGAAAAGATATCCACAAAACCATTATATTTCACATATAAGTGTACATCAGCCACATAATCTCATGATAATATTGCTCCTCTACAAAGATAGAAGAAATCTTCCTCATACTAGTTATACTGTATATAACACAGGCAATGAAATTAGAACAGCCTGGGTAAAAATTAAGCCACAAGAACATACAGCCTTCTAATTTGAAAACTTTATTTAAATTCTCTATCCCATTTTCCTAACTATAAAATGCAGATGATACCTAAATTATAGCACTGAGAGATTTAAATGACATAATGTATGTAAAATTCTTGGTAGAAGACTGACAACTCAAACTTAGATGATAAGAACCCAATAAATGGTAGCTAGTTAATGACTATGGATAGTTTTAATTAATAAAATTGAATTTCTTTCAAAATAGCCTGTAGGTCAGACTCTGAATGAAGTTTTTAACACATTCTTATAAGAAAAATCCATTCACATGGTTCCTGCCAAATTCCATCTTGCTAACCTTTTAATTACAATTAAAGTTTCTTATTGATCCCTATTAGAAATGCTTACTACACAAATTCTTTTGCGCATCAGAGAAGCACTTCATGCTCAGTATGACCCATCTGAAAACACAGTCTTTTCCCCTATGTTTAGTTCTCTTCTAGTGAATGATACTCCGTGGGTCGATATAAGCCCAGCACCAAGAAGGCACCTTGTATTCCCTGTGTCTGGGCTAAGTGACAACTACAAACCTGGTAAAGCATGATTTCTGGGTGTGTCTGGGAGGCTGTTTGCAGAGGAGACTGATGTGTAAGTCAGTAGACTATGGGGAGATCTACATTCAGTGTGTGAATGTCTGTCATGGAATCTCTAGGGGGCTAGACGAAAACAAGGGCAAAGGAAAGGTGTTTTCTCTGCATTGAAGTGGGGATATCAGAACTCCAGAACTGCTTCTTCTCCCTCTTTCTCCTGGAGTTTAAGATTCCCTTCCCCTCCCCCGATCACCACCAGAACTCAGGATCTTTGGTTTGGAACTCTGACATTTAGACTTTTAGTTTCCAGAGTTCTCAGAACTTCAGCACTGAGATGAACATGACACAAGCTTTCTGAAGCTCTGAGCCTTTCCAACTAGATATGAGTCAAAGTACCAGCTTCCCTTGCTCCTTAGCCTGCAGGTGTCATATCGTGATTTTTGTCAGCCTCCAGGCCTGTGTTTAATTTTTCTGATAAATCCCTTCCCATATTATCTAGCTTACAGGAAAAAATTAAAACGTTTTATATTACGAAAGAATACAGACCTGACCCCTTGAAAACCTATTATACTGAGCTCCTGCTCACCACTCAACCACTATGGCCTCCTCTCCATTCTCCTTTACAGTTGACTGAGCCTTGTGTTCTTTGGCCAATTTCAGATAGAAACCTCAAGCTGGCCTCAGGCTGCCCCCTTGAGATTAGTGGCTGGTGACTTTGAGTGCCAGTGACCCTCAGCCTGGTCACACAGCTCTGAGCCGAGTGTCTCTCCTCTCAGCTCTGGGTATTTCAGCTCCTCGAGTTCCCCACCTCAACCCCATGAGCTCCACTGCAACCCAGGCCAGTAGGTCCTTTATATCTCTGAAGCTTTCTGAGCCCTTTGCTGCCTCTAGGGTGACTCATGTAGCCTCCCTCTGGTTCAGCCCTGGCCTTCTCTTCCAGCCTGGAGGGGCCTTGGCCTCTGCTAGCAGCCAGGGGTGGGGACCATTTAAGCTTCCACCTCAGCTTCACTCTCTGCTCAGACCTCCTGCAGCTGCCTCAGGGCCTCCCTGGGCTTCTGCCTAGGCTTTCACTTGCCATTGTCACCACTGGTCTCTGGGTCTCAGGAACTCTGCAGGGTTAATTACCCCTAAGGTTATGAAACCTTTTCAGTGCAGCCCACTCAGCCCACTGTATAAGGAAATGAGAATCACAACAGAGAACAGGCCCACCCCAGTGATGCCTTTGTTAGATGGACTTAGCCTATGGAAACGGTCCTTGTGCTGGAACAACCAGGGTGGGCAGCCCTGAAGAAGCTGCTTACACAGAGGAGTACTCTGCGCATGTGCAATTCTCTGCATCTCCTAAACTGTTTGGGACTTTTGAAATAGTATCATAGCTGAAGGGTCATTTGCAGGGGAGCTCTCTGCAGTGGCCACAAAATGGAACTATCTAGGATTGGTCTGCTGTTCAAACCCAGGACTTGTCTTATAGCTCAGATCATCTAGGACACCAGCGGTGTCACAGCAGAAGCTTGGCGGTTCCTGCACTTTCATGTAAACATCGAGCTTCGAACTGCTGCTCTCATGACTTTTATTAACTATCGTACTAATCTTGGGCCACTGGGGTTAAAGGGAATCAAGAGTATTGGAGTGACCCTGGTGTTTCCCCAGTCTTTGCCTCTCAGTCCAATTTTTTGAGGGCAATGGGCAGCGGCCTTGGCAGAGCAGAAGTGAAGAATTAGTTCAGCCCTTTTTCTCTTTCTCACCTCAGAACCATGTTTGACCCCTGCTTCTTCAAGATCTCCTACACTGACTCCTCCTCTACTACATTCTAAAAATTTAGAGTGGCCTCAACATCATCCCAAGGCTCCAAACTTCCCTTCCACCTCGGTTCTCCTGACGAGTGACACCAGCTATTTCTAGGATGACTCCCAGCCCTTTCCCCTAAGGGTTCTGAAGTTATGAGTCTAACTGCCTACAAGACATCCCTCCTCGGTGACTCCAGCTTAGCATGCCCCTGGCACTTTCCATCACAACAAAACTACTCACCTCCCAATCTTCCCATCTTTGCCCATATTTCTACCACCCGCACAGTTGCACCATCAAAACATGCACAGCCCTCTTCTTGCACCTCAACGTGCAGTCATCAGACATCCTTGTTTTCTACCCTCTCCCACCACCTCCTCCACTTTTGTAGCCACGAAGAATTCTAACCTTGAGTGTTCTCTCAGCACCCCAGCTCTGCCCTTGCCACCTCAGTCTACAACACCAGAGAGATTTCATTATTTACCTACATAAAACATGCAAAACCTGTCTTCTGACTTCTCATACCTGGACAAGGATACCCAGTATGACTTGACCCTGGCGTCAAATGCTTGTCCTCTCTGTTCACTCTGTCCTGTCAATAGTGCAATATTGACTTGCTTCCCGCCTCTCTCTCTCTCTCTCTCTCTCTCTCTCTCTCTCTCTCTCTCTCTCTCTCTCTCGACAGGGTCTTCCTTTGTAGTTCAGGCTGGACCTGAGCCCACTATGTAACCCAGGCAAGCGTCGAACTCATAGCAATCCTCCTGCCTCTGCCTCCCAAGTGCTGGGATTATAGATGTGAGCCACTATGTGTGGCCTAGTGGCTATTTCTTGCCCATCAGAGCTCAGCTCAAATTTCCCTTCCCCAGAGAGACATCTCCTGTTCATCTAGTTTCATATTCTCCATACCAGCCATTTTCATTCCTACTCCCTATTTACTTCCTCACTAACATATAGTATAACCTGCAGATATACTGTTTAAATTCTTGTGTTTGCTTGCTCATTGTCTCTCTCTTTCCCTATTAACATGTAAGCTCTAGAAAACAGTAATGCCTTATCTGTTTTCATATCTCTATTGCTATAGCCAGATCTATTTCACAGGAAGCATTCCTCATTCAGTATTGCTGAAATACTAAAAGGTGTTTTCTTTGCATTTGATCTGACCCCATTTTTTGATGCTTAGAAATACTTCCTGTGCAACTGAGATTCTATTCAGAAAGCCCTTGCCTATTCTTATTGGGTCAAGTGTTTTACCTATGTTGTCTTGGAAAATTAAATGTTTAGTTTAACATTAGTTTTCTGTTCCACTTTGATTTTAGTTTAGCATATGGTGAGAGATGGAGCTACATTCAGACTTCCACATGTGCAAAGCCAGTTTTTCCAAGACCACTTATTAAAGATGGTATCTGTCCTTCACTGTATGCTTTTGGCTGCTTTGTCAAAGATCAAGTAGTTGAATATATTCATGGTTCTTTTTGCATCCTTTGTTCTATTTTGTTTATCCTTATATCTGTTTTTGTGCCAGTAATATATTGTTTTTACCACAATAGCTTTGTAATATAATTTCAGGTCCAAGATAGTGATCCCTCCAATTACTATTTTTATCCAGCACTGTTCTTGCTACTCTGAGTTTCTTTTGGCTTAATATGAATTTTAAGGCTTTTTTTTCCAATTTTGTGAAGAATGCTCTTGGAATTTTTATAGAGATTGTGCTAAATCTGTATATAAATTTTGGAATTATAGACATTTTTACTATACTGGTTCTGCCTACCCAGAAATAGGAGTTAACTTTCCATTTTTTGATGTCCTCTTCAACCTCCTTTTTCAAAATTCTATTGTCTTCACTGTAGAAGTCTTTTACTACCTTAGTTAGTTTGATTCCTAAGTATTTAATTTTTCTTGGTCTTATTGTAAATGCTATTTTTCTTCTAATTTCTTTCTCAGTGGATTCATTATTATTATACATGAACTTTATTAATTTTTTAAATTTTTTATTTTATTGGTACATGTATCAGACTCCTTCAAATTTCAAGACCCACTTCAAAGTGAGCATCTGAAATGAACAGATATATATTATGAAAGCAGCAGAGAAACATATGAAAACATGTTCAACATCATTAGTCATTCAACAGATACAGATGAAAATGATGCTGAGATTTCATCTCACTCTAAACAGAATGGTGGCGATCAGGAAATCAACAGCTAACAAATGCATCCAGAGATGTGGGGAGAAAGGTACCCTCCTCCACTATTACTGGAAATGTAGACTGGTACAGTGACTATGGAAATCAGTGGGGGATTACTTAAAAAACCAGGATTAGACATCCCTGTTTTTTTGCTGAGTATATTCACAAAAAAAATTAAGAGCATCATATCACAGCAACATATGTGCACCCATTTTAGAGCAGCAGAGTTTGTAATAGCCAAATCTTGGAAACAGCCTAAATGCCTATTAACTAGAAACTAGATAAAGAAGATGTGGTTTGTTTGTTTTATAAAATACAGTGTTACTCAGCCAGAAAAAAAAGATAAATTAGACACATTTATAGATACATGGATGCACATTGAGGCCATATTCATAAGTGAAATAAACAAGACACAAATGTGTAAATACTATATCATTTCTTTAAGTGTAAGAAACTGAGGTGTAATTGAGGTTCAGAACATATAGCTATTATGAAGTAGGAAGAAAAAGCTCAATAGGAAAAAAGGAAAGAGACGGTAGGGGAAAGTAAATAAGAGAAAGAAAAAAATTGATAGTAAAAAGGAAAAAATGGAAACAAAGCTTATGTATATGGAGGATGTGGAGTTGAAGGGCAGGCAGGGGAATGGAAAAAATAAGAATCAAGATATATCATGTACAGGTACAAATTCTCAATGATGAATGTGATCTTACTGTTTTCCCAAAGGCTAAAGCTGGACCTAGCTCTCTCACTGTGTAGTAAATTAAAATCAAAGTGGATTAGAGGCTTAACTATTAAAACAGAAACACTAAACCTACTGGAAAACAGGTTAGGTAGAACTCTTGGAGACACTGGCTTAGCAAAAGACTTTATGAAGAAAACCTCTATAGCATAAGAACTAGCAGAAAGTATCAAAAAATATAATCTCATCCTATTAAAAGCTTCTGCATAGCAAAAGAAACCACTGGCGAGCAATATGGGAAAAAATTTTTACCAGCTGTTCCTCAGATAAAGGGCTACTATCTAGAACATATAACAAGCTTAAAAAACGAGCCCCCCTCCCAATTTAAAGGCCCAGTTCAAAAATGGGCATCTGAAATGAACGGACACTTTTTAGAGGAAGAAGTAAAAGCAACTAAGAAGCATATGAAGAAATATTCAACATCACCAGTCATTTGAGAGACAGATGAAAACAACACTGATATTTCATCTCACTCCACAAAGAATGGCTGCTGTCTCAAATTTAGCCAGCAATGAGTGTTAGTGAGGCTGTGGGGAGAAAGAACCCTTCTCCACTGTTGGTGGGAATATAGACTGGTATGACCACTATGGAGATCAGTGTGGAGATTACTCAGAAAACTAGGATTAGAGGTCCTATTTGACCCTGCTACTGCCCTTCTAGGGATATACATGAAAAATTTAAATGATTCATATCACTGTGATACATGCACACCCATTTTATAGCAGCTCAGTTTGTGACAGCTCAATCTTGGAAACAACCAAATACCCATCAGTTGGAGACTGGATAAAAAAGATGTGGTTTTTAAAAATCAAATGGAGTATTACTCTGCCATAAAGAATGTTAAGTTTGAGTCATTCATACTCAAATGGATGTACCTTGAGAACCTGCTCAGAAGTGAAATAAATAGGTCAGAAATGTGTAAATACCATATCTTTTTTCTGAATGAGAAATTGAAAATGTAAATAAGTCCTAGAATGTATGATAGACACTGCAAAATAGAAAATGGGGGGGTAGTGGTAACTAACGAGGGGAAAGAAAAGATTATGATGATTACAAAAAAGGTAACAAACTCATGTATATAGGGGGTTGGAGGTTGGAGGGTGGGTAGGAGAATGGGAAAAAGTGAGAATTAAGTCATGTCATGTACTGATATATATACAAATTCTCAGTGTTGAGTGTGATCACAATGTATATAAAATGTATTTATATCACAATTTTTTAATTGAATTATTTATTGGTACAATTTATATACATCTCAAACTCACATATAACATTGGGAAATTTGTACCAGTATATGCCACAAGTTAATTCTCATTTTTACCCATATCCCTACCCACTCCCCCCTCCTCCCCCCTTTATACATGCTCTTTTATTTTCTTTCTGTATCATATTTATTCCTTCCCCTCATCACATTCCCACACCAAGTTTC
>PVIC010020201.1:0-10691 GCA_004025085.1 Thryonomys swinderianus | reverse complement strand
TATCACAATTTTTAAAAATTAAAAAATAATGTGCGTCAAACTCAATTTTACAAAATTTTGTATCTTACTACATAACTCAATTGAGCTAATGCTAAGAGTTTTTTGATAACTTTTTTGGGCTCTTCTATGTATAGAATATCGCAAGTAATGGTAATTTGATTAATTCCCTTCCTGCATTATCCCTTTCATTTCTTTCTCTTGCCTGAATGCTCTGCCTGGTGTTTTGAGGACTATGGTAAATAGGAGTGGTGATAATGAACATCCTTGTTTCACTCCCGATTTTAGAAGGAATGCTTACAGTTCTTCTAACGTAATATGATGTTGGCGGTAGCTTGGACATGGTTTTCATTAGATTGAATTAACGTTATCTATTTTCTTCTGAAAGATCTATCATTTCTTAGTGTTATTATTTCCTAGTGTTTTGTCTTGCTTGCTATGATCAGAAGTCTTCCTAATTTTTCACATATTAATCTAAATTTCCTTTAAATACTTTTTGCTTTCAATTTTTTACATTTGACAATTTTTTTAAAAATAGGGGAAAGAGGTGTTGAGACAACATCTCACTATGTAGTTCAGGTTGGCCTGGAAATCAAGGTAATCCTGCTTCAGCCTCTTGAGTGCTGGAATTATAGGTATTCATTATAGGTATATCATCTATCTATAATTTGATTTAGTGTAATGTATAAAATGAAAATCAATTTATATTTTTCACAGTATTTATCAAATATTTCAGAATGTTTACAACTAAAAGGTTAACCAAGTGTTAATTTACTGATTCTAATGTAGTGATATGTTTTGGTTCATTTCCAGATATTCTCTTCATTATTCTTGCCAATGTTCCATTATTTTCCACATGTGAAAGATGCAGTACATATTTCTAGAAATAGTACTGCTAATGTTTGTCTATCTCCAACTGTTTATTTTTCCAAACAAAATAGGGTTGATGTCTAAATTCTAATGCATATATTCGGCTTCAATTAAGTTTTCATTGGACATATATCTAAAGTACTGAATTTTCAGTTTATATTATGGATCACCATTTATTAATTTCTTTTTATGGTTTTGCATAATGTTCTATAGTTACATTTTCATTAATCCTATAATTTTTTCTAATCATCCTTCTTAGATATTTGTAATTGGTATTTTAAATAAAATTTTAAGTATAATTTAAAATTTTATTGCTCATATATTTAAGAGTTCTTATCTTGTGCATTTGTTAAATATAATTAGTACATTTTAGAAAATTCTGTCCAGTCTTCTACAATGAAAGGTATTGTAATCCACATGAAAGTTATAGTTTGGATTATCTTCAAAAGTTAAATCCAAAGCAATGTTTTTGGCCTGAATACATTGGCTGAACTTTAATAAAAGTATTTAACAATTATTGTATTAGTATTTGTTCTGGTTTTGTTCTTTGGTTTGTTTGTTTCTTTCTGCACTGTGGTCTCTGCAGCTTATCTCAGGCTGTCCTCAAGCTCCAGCCTCAAGCAAATCTTCCTGCCTCACCTCCAGAGCAATCAGCCTATAGCAGATATGTGCTACTACACCAGCTAGCCAGCAACTTGCATGGGTGAAGGATGGAAGCCAGGGACTCCTGCATGCTAGGTAAATGCTCTCCTGCTGAGTTACATCCTCAGCCCTTTTTATTTTGAGTCAAGGTCTCCATAAATTTTTAGGCCTCTGACCTCCCACTTGCAATGCTCCTCAGCCCCCTAAGTATCTGGGATTACAAGTGTGTTGTCTTTAACATAATTTTTTCATAAAATAAACAACTTTTTGAGAAACATTAAGTATTTATTTTATGTTATTATATTTTACCTATATTGATTGACTGATTGTGATTGAAGTGCCATACATCACACCTGGTCTCTGACGTGCAAAGCAAGCTCTTTACCACTGAAGTTTTTTCATCAAATGGCTAAACTACTTGACTAAGAAATAATAATTTAAAGGAAGTATCCTTCTAGTTTTAGTATTCTGTGTACTTTAAGATGTATATTGAATTTTTATTAAGAGAATTTCTATTTTGTGCAAATTTAGTAAATTGTTGCTTCCTCTCTTCACTCCCTTCCTCCTTTCTCCTTTCCCTCCATCTCTCCCTTCCTTTCTTCCTTCATTCCTTCTTAAAGAGCCTCTGACCCTGGCTCCAGAGCAGCTGGAATTCTAGACATGCACAACTCCTCCCAGCTTTGGATCATATTTTTAAGATTTCTATCTAGTGTTTAAATAAATTATATTAATGGATTAGTTCATGGAACCATACATTTTTATTTGAATAAATCCCACTCAATTCTGATCATTTCCCTAACAGATGACTGGATTTTATGTGTCACTATTTTAAGGACTTCTGTTTACATTTGACTATTTAGTTTTTAGGTTTTTTGTTAGTCATCTGTAGTAGTAACTTTTAAGTATATTTTCTGCTTGACAACTAAATTAATCATGAAGCAGTACATATCTGTTGTTACAAAACAGAATTTATAGCATAAATACCATCTTATATAAGAATGATTTATTTATATCTAGGCTAACTGTAGTCTTTAAGATAAATCATTAATACCTTATTTCTTTTACAATTATTAGCTCTTTCAATTTTATTCTACTTTGCCATGATCATTTAAATGTCTATATGTACATAAATAAGTCCTAGAATATATGATAGACACTGTAAAATAGAAAATATCCAAAGGGAAATGGTGGGTAGGGGTAAATAATGAGGAGAAGAAAAGACTGAGATGGTAAAAGAAAAAAAGGGGGGAAACAAATTCATGTATATAGGAGGTGGAGGTTGTAGGGTGGGTAGGGGAATAGGAAAAAGTTAGAATTAAGTTATGTCATATACTGGTACAAATACTCAATGTTGAGTGTGATCTGATGTGTACATAAATTGTACCTATATCACAATAAAAAATTTAAATTTCTATAGATAAAATTTATTCTTTCAAAAATCCAAAGTGATAAATACTTTTTCAAATTACAATTTTAATTTTTCTGTACCCGTTATATTTGAACTCTCATATCTAATTTTACAAAATTTTTTTTTGAGACAGGGTCTCGCTTTGTAGTCCAGGCTGGCCCTCATCAGCTCACTATGTAGCCCAAGCAAGCCTGGAACTCAGCAATCCTCCTGTCTCTGCCTCCCCAGTGCTAGGATTACAGGCGTGAGCCACCACGCCCAGCACTGTGGTATGTGGTATTGATTGCTGGTGGGCGTGAGTCACCATGCCCAGCATTGTATGTGATTACTGGGATTGAACTCAGGACCTTGCGCTTTTGAGGCAGGTGCTGGAACCACTGAGCTAAATCCCCAGCCCAAATTTTACAAATTTTTATACAATTGAAGTTAATAGAAGTTAAATCACTCTTTTAAAAAAATTCAACTTTTTTAATATTCTGCATTCTAGTTCACTGATGTTTGCCTTTATCTTGCACTGATTGATTTCATTAGACTAATTGGTTATTTTTGTTTCTGTCCTTTCATCTTGTTTCTGGCTTCTCATATTGACAGTTTCATTTCCTTACTTTTTTATTTAATTACGAAAACATTTAGTCTGCTGGTATGGTCAGTCATATTTCTTATGCAATGCTCTTATAATTGATCATTTCCTCAGCATTCTCTTGATAATTTTTATGCCCTCTGTGATACAGAAGTTATTTGTCTTTTTTTTTTTTTTTTTTTTTTTTTGAGACAGGCTCTCGCGTTGTAGTTCAGGCTGGCACTGAACTAACTCGAACTCAGCAATCCTCCTGCCTCTGCCTCCTGAGTGCTGGGATTACAGGCGTGAGCCACCACGCCCAGCTATTTGTTTTTTCTTTATCTTCCAAGAAATTCAAATTGTTTGGTCATTTGCTGTTTTAGTGTTTATTAGATCCTATTACTATTAAAATATTACAATTCAATTATGTATATATTCTAGTATAAATTTATTTAAATAAAATTGGTTTTATATTATTCAGAGTTTTAAATCTTTATAATCTAATTAAAATCTAAGAACTGAACAAGTAAATATCATAGCTTACTATTTTAGTTTCTATGAATTTCTTTATATATTTCTTACAGATATGATTTAGTATCTCTATATTATGTTATCTGTTACAAAACTTTCCTGAGTGTTATGATCTCTCTGAGAACTCAAATCTTTATTCATCTAAAATGCTATTATCTGACCTATTTGATAAGGTTTTGTATTTCAACCTTGTTAATAATTTTGAAACTCTTACTCTATGTACTTAAATTTAAATTATTTCCTGGGGCCAGAGATCTAGCTCAGTGGTTCCAGTGCCTGCCTCGCAAGCACAAGGCCCTGAGTTTGATCCCTGGTAACCACATACAATGCTGGGCGTGGTGACTCACACCCACCAGCAATCAATACCACATACCACAGTGCTGGGCATGGTGGCTCAAGCCTGTAATCCCAGCACTCGGGAGTCAGAGGCAGGACGATTGCTGAGTTCCAGGCTTGGCTGAGCTACATAGTGAGCTCAGGGCCAGCCTGAACTACAAAGCGAGACCCTGTCTCAAAAAAAAAAAAAATTATTTCTTTCATATAGTATTTAGCTTTAATTTTTTTTTTTTTTTTGAGACAAGAGTCGCGCTTTGTAGTTCAGGCTGGTTCTGAGCCCATTATGTAGTCCAGGCAAGCCTTGAACTCAGCAATCCTCCTGTCTCTGCCTCCTGAGTGCTGGGATTACAGGTGTGAGCCACCACGCCCGGCTAGTTTTAAATTTTTAAGGATTCAGTTTACATTATCCCCTAGTTAAAAAATATTATTACATTTTAATTTTTAGTTCAATTTTCCTTTATGAGATAATTTTAAATATTTTATTTCTATATCTGGCAGAATTATTCTTTCTTCTATTTTCTTTTTGTAACCTTTTTACTGTTTTGCTCTCATTTATTCTCTTTACTTTTCATATATATACATATATATTTTTTAACCCATTGGTGATTTGGAAGGAAAATTTCTTATTTTAAAATACACTAGAATTAACTTTTGTTAACTCCCTGTGTCACTCTTCATGTGCCATCTCCAGTTTCTTTCCCAGATTTTTTTTTTTTTTTTTTTTTGAGACAGGGTCTCACTTTGTAGTTCAGGCTGGCCCTGAGCTCACTCTGTAGCCCAGGCAAACCTCCAGCTCAGCAATCCTCCTGCCTCTGCCTCCAACGTGCTGAGATTACAGGTGTGAGCCACCATGACCGGCACTGTGGTATGTGGTACTGATTGCTGGTGGACATTAGTCACTATACCCGGTATTGTATGTGGTCACCGGGGATCAAACCAGGGACTTTGCGCTTGGCAGGCAGATGCCAGAACCACTGAGCTAAATCTCCAGCCGAGTTTAATCTCTTTATCTTAACTCTTTTTTACATTTTTGTCAGTTCTTCCAAAGCAAAAGATGTTTGGTTTGCTTTCACATGTGAATGGCATCTTAGCAAGGTGTCTAGTTGTATGGTTATTATTTTTCCCTTGAATATGGATAGATGTCTTAATATTATCTATTATGGTACAAAAGAGAATTTTAAGGCCAGAAAATTTTATTCCATCCCTGTTTTTCTTTTATGTTTCTCATAAAAGTACTATGAAAATATTGGGTTTTTTTTCTTGTGCTATGAGAATACTGTAACACTGTAATGATTATTTTGATTTTTAAATTAAATATAACTTCTCCTAGACTTGCTGTATCACAGTTAGAGTTTTCATTAGTCCTCTTAGTGTTAATACTACAGCTTCTTATTAGAAAGAACAGTTACATTTATATATCTTTTTTGTTTCTGATTTCTACTTGGAGCACTTTATCTTTTAACATTTTATCCTTCAATCTTGTCTCCTGAACCCTGGTAGCCATCTGTGAGTGTCTTCTTTAGTTACCTGTTCAGTTTGATGCAGTTGTGATTCTGTTTTTTTATGATGCATCTTAAATTCCATTAGCTACATCACATGCTTCATCTCACTTATTTATTTCTTTGTGTATCATACTCCATTTATTATATCATGGCATTGACAATTTTTAGATTTTATTTTTAAAATATATGTATTATGCAAAGTTTACTCCTGGAATAAATAATGTTCCACCCCCACCTTTTGTAAATTTTATTCTATATAGTATAAAGAGTGTTTAAATCCCTGATATCCCATTTTTTTAACTTATTCAACCTGGAATTAAAATGTTTAAAATTAAATTTCATATTACAACAAACCTCAACCAGAAATAAACTAAACCAAAACTATTGTACCTAATCTTATTGTTCCTTACCTATCATTCCCTGGGCCAATATCAGCTCCAAGACGTGTCCAGGATTTCTTAGGATAAGCACTGTGAAGCTGAAACTTCCCATAAACCCCTGAAAATAAGACAAATAATAGATGGATAGGAAAATCCTTTAAAATAATCAAGGCAAAGTAAATACAGGTCATTTTGGAGGTGGTTGTGAAAAATATGTGATATACAACCTGTATATAAACATGTCTATCTTGTGAGAAAGAAAAGAGTATATGTGCTCTATTTTCCAGTAGTTCAAACACATCTCATGTGCTTATGACATATACAAAAGCCACAGAGAAATGAATACCTCACTACAGCCTAATAATCTAAAAACTGGAGAACACACCTCTAATTGTTAAATTCCAAGAGGCATTCCTTTTTCCCCATTAAATGACTTAAAACTAATTGCAATCCTGTTGAAAATCAACTGGCTTTGATACATGTTATGCACTTGATTCTCAAAGAAGAAAGGCCAATCTTACTTCCTGATGATGGGCTTTTGCTGTAATTTTTTAAGCTTTATTTTCAGTACTTAGACTTAATATTTTATGCTTCTGTAGAATAAAATCTACTTTCTTCTTAAGAACAAAATCTTTAAGGCTTTTGTTTCAAAATAAAATCTATTTTAGACTCAAAAATCAATGCCTTAGCAAGAATATGCTTTACATAGCCCAGTTTTATTACATCAGTTCTTTTTATTGCATGTTTCACTTCTATTTTTGACTACTTTAAGCATAATTTCTTATATTATAGTGGCCTATAAGTGTTGTATACATGAACCCAATCAGTACAAAAATAATAGTAATTATGTACTTTCAACATATGTATATTTATTTGGATAACTTTAGATAATACTTTATATAAATTAACTTATATAATGTATATATTAAACCAAAAGTTCCAATATTCTCTTCTTGCATTCAAGGATTGTTGCATATTCCAAGGTCAGTGCACCTTACTTTGTTGCAAATCAGTAATCTAAAGAAACCTAAAAAATGTCACAATGCTCAGCAAATAATGATATCAATAAAAGAAGTAAACACCAATAAAATACCAACTATATATCTTGGCTTTTCATCCAGTATGTTCCAAAATAATAAAATCTCTATTAATTAGAACCTAATCAACTGTTTAAATCAATATCTATAATTTATTCCATGTTCTAATTCAGAAGATACTAATACTAAATACTAATACTAAAAATAAGCCCTTCCAGGATATATTTTGGAGCCAATCTTTCATATAATTTTATGAATATATTTCATAAATTATATCATAAATCACCCTTTCTCATCATAAGCTAGGTTGGTCAAAGAGGGATCCCAAAATTATTTACAAAGATTTCCAAAAACGTTTTTAACAAAAAACAGCTAGTGTCTTTAAACATGAATTATTCAGAAAATTCAACTGACGAAACAAAACAGACTTCTTGACCATTTTCAAATATCAAAGGTTTACTGAAAAACAATACCATTTCTTAATAGTTTCAATGAGATTATGAAGGATTTAAAAGAAAATTTTGTCATTTAATTAGGACACTATAAAAATTTAAGCATGTAGTAAATATTTCATTATTTATTTAAATTTAATGTCAGAGAAAATTTCAAAACACTAGTTCAGCCATGTATGTGCAGTAACACATCAGACCATGTACCTATATACACTCCAAACTGAAAGTTTGATCAATTATGGTTATTCCATAGAACAGAGGACAATAAAATGCTCATTATGATCCCTCTAGTTTATCAAGTGTAAAAAATCCAAAAATTGTTCACTGCCTTGTTTTTGGAAAGGTAAAATAAATAGCACACATTGAAGCCTCTTTGGAAATTTTGAAGCACTATCAAAGTAGGACAACAGTAGATGTTTGAGAACTAAGTTAGTAAATATCACACTGACCTAATATCTATGTCTCATGGTACTCAGAAACCTCAGAGAATGGTCTTTTCTCTTGTGCTACAACACAGAGTGACTTACTTGAAAATAGCCAACACAATGTGGCATCTATTGGAGAACTATTTAAAATTGGTATCTTGAATGGTGACAGTAGTTTATTTAAGATACATGATAATATAGTCTATATAAATATAAGAAAATATAGTGAGAGAGCTCATTTAAAAAATCTATATGTTGGGCCGGAGGGTTAGCTCAGTGGTTCCGGCACCTGCCTCGCAAGCACAAGGACCTGAGTTCGATCCCCGGTAACTACATATAATGCTGGGCATGGAGATACACCCACCAACAATCAACACCGCATACCACAATGCCAGATGTGGTGGCTCACGCCTGTAATCCCAGCACTCGGGAGGTAGAGACAGGAGGATTGCTGAGTTCGCGGCAGCTTGCCTGGGCACCATAGTGAGCTCAGGGCCAGCCTGAACTACAAAGTGAGACCCTGTCTCCAAAAACAAAACAAAACAAAACAAAAAAAAATCTATATGTTAAGGAAAGAAAAAGCTAAAGAATCCAGTTTTGAACACTGAACTTTATTTTTTCGACACACAGTCTTGCTGTGTAGTCCACTATGACTTAGAATCCACTGTATAGCCCAGTTTAGCCTTGAACTCTATTCTGCCTCCACATCGTGAATGCTGAGATTATAGATGTGTATCACAATGGAAAAGGAAGAATAATTTCACTTCCCTTATAAAATTTGTATTGCCTACAGAAAGCCAGTGAGACAATACTTGAAATCTGATGAATATTATTTTATCTCTTGAAACTGAGTAGTTTTGGGGGTCTTACATCATGATTGTTCAAGACAGCATCAATTTTTGTGTTCTTACATAGGCAAGTTCTAAAAATAAGACGTAGTACAATGTCAGTATGAAATGGAAAAACTATCACCACTAAATGAGTTCTAAAAACCTATAGATCTATCAGTATAACATATATCAATCATTGCACAATATTTAGAGCTGATAATACACATTCTTACTTTAGACTTAGGTGTTTGCCACATTTGGATATAAAGTTAAGTTTTGACACTTCGAAGCTATGTGGATTTCTGCCTGCTGGCTATCATAACTGAGTCTTAGTTTTGACAGTGTTCATAAGAAAACAAGTAAGTGAAATTTACTAGATGCTCTATGAATGATCTCTCTCTCTCTCAACTTATTTGATTTTTAATAAAAATATTTTGTACTCTTACCAATTGTTCCTGAGTCGATACGAATTCCACTGAAACGATCACAAAAGATTCCTTCTGAGGCTCTAAGGACAATCTGAAGCTTTTGTTCTTTTTCTAGGGGATTTTCTAAAGTACCTGTTCAGAAAGACAAGGATATTAGACAAAGCAATTTCAGACTAAAGAGAAATGCAAAATAGATGCTACCAAGTAAACTATATGTAGAAGGGCCAACAATAGTCACATTGGTGCAGTAAGAGATGAAAGACACTCAGTAAACTTTTCCAAAAGAGACTGGATCATTACTCAACAAATGTTCACTGTTCTTTCTTCATTAGCTTGTATACTCTCCTGGCCTACTAATTTTTACCCTAATAACATGAATTGTTTTGGCTAAATAAATTTGGATAGGAGTGATTGTAATACAGTTCTCAGTTGATGTTTTAAGAGACTTGGTAAATTTTCCTGGGACCTCACACTGATCTTCTCTAGTGTGAAACCTTCTGATGTCTAAACGAAGAGACACAGACAGATCTGAACAGAATAAATGAGCTAGAGCAAAGTCTAACAAGTCTAATACAAATATTTGTTTTCACAAACTACTGAAATTCAAAAATTACTTATTTTAGTTATTAATAAAGTACAACCTGGCTGATAAAGTATCTATGGTTAAGTGACACACAAGTCTCTTATATCCATTTTAACACTAACTTCTCACCGTAGATCTGAGAAATGTTCTCTCCAAATATTAAGTATTCATTCATAAAGAAGTTTATAAATTAAGTGACTTATCTAAATGTATCCAATGATTAAGTAATGAAGTCTACTTAAACTATGGTATGTTTGTGGTTTTATTAAATAAACAATTAAGTTATTTTATGTAAATTCTGGTATATGAAGACACACAAGGCACAAGGAGATATGACTTGGATAGCAGATGATAAATTACTACTGATCTCATTCTACTGTTATGAACAGTGATAATTAGTCACTTTTATAGTATAAGAATTGTTCAGGAAATTTGCTAAAATGGTGTTAGTAAATAAAGACCTAGAAAGGGGATATTCTTTAGAAAGTACATCTAAGAATACAGCAAATATTATAAAGAGTTCATTGTTTAAGAACTAACTGGTACAAAGGCAGTCCTCAAATAGTGAGTGAATCAGGATCCCAAAAGCTATGTGCTATCAAGTGAGACATTCTTGTTTAGAAATTTCCTGAGAGTGTAGCCAACAATGTGGTTACTAAATATGTTTGAAATATGTTGAAACTTGTCCTTTTGTTAGTGGATTTTTCATGC
>PVIC010020200.1:0-29797 GCA_004025085.1 Thryonomys swinderianus | reverse complement strand
TTAATGGTTATGACTGATATGGACATATTCAGAGCTGCCATGTTTCCCTGTTCTTCGTTCTTTTCTTCCTTGCTTTTCCCCTTTTCTATTTAGTTTCTTGTTTTCCCCAATGAATTCACTCTCCTGGGTCTCATGGGTATGGAATTTTCTGTGTTTTTTTCCCAAGATGTTCTTTAGAATGCTTTCGAGTGCAGATTTTGTATTTGTGAAGTTTTTCAGATGTTCTTTATCATGGAATTATCTTATTTCCACATCTATTCTGAAAGATAGTTTTGCAGGATACAACAGTCTAGGTTGGAGGTTGTTTTCCTGTAATGTTTGAAATACTTCCCTCCATGCTCTCCTTGCATTGAGTGTTTGTGTTGAAAAGTCTGCTCTGATCCTAGGTGATTTTCTTCCTTTCTCTCACTGCTTTCAGTATTTCATTCTTTTGTTTTGCATCTGGAACCTTGATAATTATAGGTCTAGGTGTAGATATTTTTATGTCACGGTGTTTTGGAGTCCTATAGGCCTCATTTATCTGTATGTCCATTTCTTTTCCTGTGAAGTTTTCTGTTGTTATCTCACAACAGCTTTTTTATGTCTTTTACACTGTCTCCTGCTTCCTCAGTGACTCCAATCAGTCTTACCTTATTTTTCTTTGAGTAATCTAGAAGCTGTTGAATTGATTTCTCATGGTCCCTTGCTGTTTTCCAAAGGTTATATCTTTCCTGCTTATTGTGTGCTATGCTGTCCTCTAGGTCTGAGATTCGGTCCTCTGCTTCTTTCATCCTACTGTGCAAGCTTTTGTTCTCCTTCATCATTCCCTGGAGCTCTGCTTGAAGCTGTTTAAAAGGTTCCACTGCTTCTGCTATCTTGGATTCTATCATCTCACTGATCTCTTCTTTAATGATGTCTTTCACCGTGGACAGTATCTCAGTTTTGATCTCAGTGATGAGTTCTGATTTCCAGTTTACTAGATCTGCTTTAGTCGCCATCTCCAAGAGTCCTGGTGTTTGAGTTTCAGTTTGCTCTATTTCCCTTTTCTCTGAATTTCCCTGTGGTGGTGATCTTTGTGTCTGGTTTTTTTGTATATTTTCTCATTTCTACTCTTTTGTTGTTACTAATGCTATTTGTTTGATTCTTTGCCTGATGACAGGGCAATGTTTGTTGCAGTCCTCTTCCTTTCTATTATCTGGGACCCTTTGGATGTGGCACCTTCCTGGGCTGTCTTCCTTGAATCTGTAATGACCCTTGAGAGTTCTCAGTTCTAACACATCATGGGAGGATTTGAGCAGAACAATCACATCATCTTTGTTATCATAATACAATCAGTGCCAATATCAGCATTAAACACAGTAAATAAAATGAAAAGTTTTGTTAATTTCTGTTCTGAAGACATTGAGCTCATGGGTTACCTCTATGTCCATATGCCAAAGTTTAGAATTGATCAGCAATGTGTATACTACATGCAGATAGTAAATGTACCCCCAGAACCCTTTGGGGATAAAAGGCCACTGGGGAATCAGGAGGTAGGGAGACAGAAGGAGAGTGAAATAGGGTTAGCAGATTTGTGAAGATCACCTAGATCTGATAACCTCCTATATGCCAGCGGGTAACAGAGGATAAGAGGGCATATATAAAACCTTACCAACTGTATGCTATAAGACCGTTGGCGACTTTGTTCACCTTCTTATAATAGTACAGAAGAAATAGGGCAGCCTAAGAGTCTTTTACTTCTAGGTATTGCTTCTGACAGGAAGATAGGAGAGGAAGTGGGGACAAGAGGTGAATAGAGGGATCTAGGAATAGATGGCAAAACAGAAGCTAGGTTTCTTTTTTTTTTTTAATATCTTCCTTGGTCTCTTGGCACAGCTCTGGTGTGGAGGGACACAGGAAATGGCTCCGGCTCCTCTGGGGCCTGGGTCCTCACAGTGCAGCTCTGGGGTGGGGTTGAGGCCAGCCGGCAGGCTTCAATCCTCCAGGATGGGGATGGTGCCCAGGTCCGTTCCCAAGTCGTCTGTGCACTCTGCGGTGGAGCGGGCCAGTAGGCAGGCCTCAGCCCTCCGCAGTGGGAACCAGATGGCCCCCGGGTCTGTTCCCGAGTCGTCTGCCCCAGTCAAAGCATTCTTTTGTTAAGGAAAAAGCTGAACAGATATAGTTTGGGGTTTATAATTAATCTTGTCTTTCAAGTTAAGAAGACTTTAGTTCTCGGGATGAAATTTGAGTGAGTCACTCTATCCTTGGCTTCAGTCACACTTCTTAAAACAAGCCACTCATGTGGTGAACTCTATAGTTTTCTTTGGACATAATCAACAGTATGGTCTTCCCCAGTTCTTGATCACTTCTATCTTTATTTCTTTGTCCTATTTTTCTATTTATTTATAATTGCCACATATATTTTACAAGGCACCAAAATGATAATGTATCCTTCTGTGAGACATAGTCTCAATTTGATTGGTTTGAGAGCTATCTAGAGGGGTAGTAAAGTGAGTACATCTGCATGGGGTAGGGAGGTGAGACTTTGGGAACTATGGCTGATTTCTGGCCTTTTCCTCTCTGGTACTCTCCCATCTGTGCTCTTCAGCTTTACTCCACTATGCCTTTCTGCCATTGTGATCCCATCTCCAGACCGCCTGACAATGGATTGAGGTGTCTGAAACTGTGAGGCAAAATAAAACTGTCCTCCTTGAAGCCACAGCTGTCAGGTATTTTGTCCCAGCAACCAGAAAGGCAAATAACACATCTTCTCTCTCACTAAAAAGTAGCTGCCAATTGCTCAACAAATATTTGTTAAATGTCTATGTGCTGAATAGCTTTTCATATTCTACTCTACTACATTTGTCTTTGTTTAAATAGTATACACCAACAATTGCAATGTCTGAGCTTAATACTGATACCAAGTGTGCTAGTAGTTGTTTGTACAACACAGAATTACTTACTCTGTCTCTCTAGGTCTTAGTTTCTTCTCTTTCAAAATAAGGAGTTTGTGACACTGTTGTGGAATAAATTGCTCCACAATATGCACGTTGAAGCTCTAAGTTCCAAAACCTTAAAATGAGACTGTGTTTAGACATAGGATCTTTAAAGAAGTGAACAAGTAAAAATGAGCCCCTCAGTGGGGCCCCTAGTGCATTCTCACAGGTGTCCTTGTAAGAACAGATCAAGACACACACACACACACACACACACACACACACGTATGGAGAAGATCATGTGAAAAGAGGGTGAGAAGACTATCATCAGCAAACATATGAAGTACACCAGAGGGAAAACCAAGCCTCTCATCTCTGGATCTTGCACTTCGAGTCTGTAGAACTGCAAAAAAATATATTTCTCTTGTTTATGCCATGTGGTTTACAGCATTTTTAAATATTGTAATCCTACCAATTTAATACAGACAGTTCACTGAGACCCTTTCATTGCTGCTATCCTAAACTCACCTTCACTCTCAAGGGAAGTAAAAATACAAAATATTCTTTTAACTTAATAACATAAGAATTTACAAGAGGTATTGCATCCAATTAGTTCTAAGCTAACTGAATAACACTGGCAGACTTAGTCCTATAATAGATTTTAACAAAAAATTTAAGGTTCATTTTCTTAATGGTGAGACCAACATTTCTGGGCAAGTTAAAAGTATTCACATTTCCAAAGACAATTATTTAAAGAGTTCCTGAATGTTTGTCTAAGCATACTTTGAAATAAATCTTAGCAGGTTCCACCTGGAGTCCATGTAAGATTCCAGGGTGGGCAGCCACAGAAAATGTGGACCATGGTATAGCCCTACCAAATGCATCTTTTGAGGCTCATATGCTCTTAAGAAAACTTAAGCATTTCAGTTTCTCTGACCCTGCCCCAGGAATCTGAATTAAACAAATGAATCCTCAATGGTTGCACTGCATATCTGCCTAGTTTTTCAAGACATTTGGATGAGTTGGATTTGACAGACTGACAAACTTTAAACAAAAGTGAAAAAAAAAACAAATCTAAGACAAATTTATTGTATAAACTGAAAGAAAAGGAAGGGTGGCCTACACAAGGTTATGGGGGTGACATTTTTCTTTTATTAACTGCTAGACAGGAAATGAGGCTTAAAGTATTGAAGGGATGATGAGGGAGAAGGGAAAGAAGGATCAAGTAAATGAACTGCAGAAACAACACAGAAAAGGTTAAAAGGTGTACATGGAGAAATTGGTTTTAGCAACTGATTCTGTTACACTGGAACAGGAGCAAATCATCTAAAATCCTCTGATAATAATTCATAAATATTTTGATTTGTATACTGTCTCAATCAAAGTTATCAGAACACAAGATTTCTAATTTTTTTCTCTAACCTTAAAAAAATCTTTGAAGGGCAAATTAATAGCTTGATAACCAATCCTAAGAAGCATCACTTTACCATTTCTTTGTCCAAGACTTCCCAAATGTCAAGATTACCCTTCCCAGGGGAGCAAGCAGCTGCAAGGAAATGTCAGTAAAGATGTAGTAACTGTAAAGTGTTTGCAATGTCATTGTTATTGTTATTCTATGTCATACCCCAAGAGTCAGGATTTCCTAAGAAAGAGTATCATGAAAAGGGTTGTTTGGGTTAAGTCAGTGCAGTAATAAGACTGACTCTATTAGCTGGTCACTTAACAGCTTCTACAGAGCTTGTCTTCCAGTGAAATACTTCATTTAATTTCTCCATAATCCATTGCCTCTCCTGCCCATCACACCTTTAATAACTCTACATCATGTGCTCATTAATCTTTCTACCTCTACATCATAGAATTTTACATTTTAATATTAGAGCTGGTCATCTTGTTAGTTTGATTTATTGTTTTCCTCTATGGAAAGTCCATATTCTTTTTCTACTTACTATAAATAACAAAGTATGCCTCCAGATTGAATAACAAAGCTGTAATTCAGGCTCAGGACTTTGCTGCCATTGCTAAGGCCTCCAGCTGCACCCCTGGGAACAGTGATGGCAGGAGAGCCTGGTGATTGAGTTACAACCCTGCAGCCCATCAAGCCTGATACTATTCAAAGTATTTCCATGAATGACAAGTTATTAAAGCTTTGAAATGAAAGTCAGAACTACAGTAGATCAGATGTTATTTTAATGAGGACAGCTTTTTTTCCTGCTTAATGAGGTAGGAGTCTTTTTTTTCATTTCTTAAAGAAATAAATCACAAGCAATAAATAACAGAACACTTAAAGAGCCAAGCTTCATTATTATAGTCATTGTTACTATTATTTTAAATATTACATAGTATTCTGTACAAAATTTTATTTAGAAAACTAAAACAGAATAAAGAAAAGAAGGGGAGGATGAAGGAAAGTTACTTGAATACTATGCTGAAGTTCTTAACAATTGAATTTCATATTTTTAGATACTGCTGGAAAGCCATATATAAGAATACTTGGCTAATGACAATGTAAGATTAAGTAACTAAATTGTAAGCTTTAAGACACCAAATCAAATAGAGTCATATATCTTGTTTATTAATATTTCACAAACTTAACCACAGATGCAGAATATTATAAAATCCTAGAAAACTCCCAAAAGCTTTGTTTTAAAATTTTTAATAGAAGGTCGGTGCGGATTTCAGTCATGAAGTCAGGCTAGGATTTTCTCCTGCAGCAGCGAGGCCGGCGAGCATTTGTCTCAGGGCCCAGCCCTCCAGGTGACTTTCTAACAAGATGCTGCTCTCCATAGGGATGCTTATGTTGTCAGCCACACAAGTCTACACCATCTTGATTGTCCAGGTCTTTGCATTCTTAAACTTACTACCAGTAGAAGCAGACATTTTAGCATATAATTTTGAAAATGCATCTCAGACATTTGACGATCTTCCAGCAAGATTTGGTTATAGACTCCCAGCTGAAGGTTTAAAGGGTTTTTTGATTAATTCAAAACCAGAGAATGCTTGTGAACCCATAGTGCCCCCACCAGTAAAAGATAATTTATCTGGCACTTTCATCGTGTTAATTAGAAGACTTGATTGTAATTTTGATATAAAGGTTTTAAATGCACAGAGAGCAGGATACAAAGCAGCCATTGTTCACAGTGTTGATTCTGATGACCTCATTAGCATGGGATCCAACGACATTGATGTGTTAAAGAAAATTGACATTCCATCTGTCTTTATTGGTGAATCATCAGCTAATTCCCTGAAAGATGAATTCATATATGAAAAAGGGGGCCACATTACCTTAGTTCCAGAATTTAATCTTCCTCTGGAATACTATCTAATCCCCTTCCTCATTATAGTGGGCATCCATCTCATCCTAATCGTCATTTTTATGATCACAAAATTTGTTCAGGACAGACATAGAACTAGAAGAAATAGACTTGGTAAAGATCAACTCAAGAAACATCCTGTACATAAATTTAAGAAGGGAGATGAGTATGATGTATGTGCCATTTGTTTGGATGAATATGAAGATGGAGACAAACTCAGAATCCTTCCCTGTTCCCATGCTTATCACTCTAAGTGTGTGGACCCCTGGCTAACTAAAACCAAGAAAACCTGTCCAGTCTGCAAGCAAAAAGTTGTTCCTTCTCAAGGTGATTCAGATTCTGACACAGACAGTAGTCAAGAAGAAAATGAAGTGTCAGAACAGACCCCTTTGCTTAGACCTTTAGCCTCTGTCAGTGCCCAGTCATTTGGGGCTTTGTCAGAGTCCCACCTGCATCCGAACATGACAGAATCTTCAGACTTTGAGGACAATGACAACGAAGATACTGACAGCAGTGAGGCAGAAAATGAATTGAATGAACACAGCATTGTGGTTCAGTTGCAGCCTAATGGTGAGAGGGACTGCAACTTAGCAAATACCGTGTGACTTTCAGAAGGTTACAGGTCTTTTCCCCTTTAAAGCATTTATTTAGGAATATAATTTGATTTTCTGTAGAAATATTTATTTTTTAGTGGTCTAGTTTAATCAGGTTGTGAAAACAGGCTTTTATCTGGTACTTATCTGCAGAGGACTATACTTTATTTACCAGTAAGTAATAACAGGCTGGTGCTGTAACTCAGGCATCAAGGATGAAATATAGCCAAAACATTTTTTAAAGATTTCAAAATAGCTCATGATTAAGACTTAGATCAGTATGCAAATGTTTTGTGTTTCACACATGAAATCCGTGCTGTGGCACCTAGCATGAGCTAAAGCCAATGCTCACACCTCCCTACAGTCACCTACAGAAAAACATTCTGGTATTCCCCAAGTTACTTTCATTAGTGAGAAGCAACAAGGTATTTCACTATTTCTCCTATCAGCACCACATAGAAAACTTGAAGTTGTCTTCATTTTTCCCAAGCAGTCCTATCCTGACACAAAAGGTCTGTTAACTAGTACAGATTTCAAAAGGGTTTTAGTACTATAGTGTTACATGTGAATATGATTTAACAGGTAATGTTTTTGGACTTACAATTTCAGTATCCTTAAGGGTTTTATGTTGTTATCAAAGCAAAAAGAAAATGCTGCATATAAATACCAAACTTCAGCAACTGTTAATACTCAACATATACCTCTTCTAAGGAGCATCTTATGCTAATTAGCCCTGCTAACCTATGTACAGAGGAAATTGTTCAAGTATTGGATTTGAAAATAAGTGCTTATGTTTAACAGAACTAATGTATTGAAATGATGTACTATGAAAAACTAAATTTATGCCATTTTAATTATGTAGAAATTATAGAAATGTACAATCAAACTAAGAATTTTTATATGGCCTTGTATGAGGGGAGTTTGAATGTTAATAAAAATTTTCCACTTTACAAACTAAAAAAAAAATTTTTAATAGAAAAGTCCAGTTTAACAGTTTTTAGAACAGAATTTAGTAGAAAAGGCTTAGAAATATGGCACGATCTGCTTCCACCTATAGAAAACAATTCTTTCTAAAAACTGATTATACCAAATCGCTCATCTGAGGAAACTATTGACATTCTTAATTACAGACCTCCTTGGATATCAAATGAACACTGTATGTCCACCCCAGGGGAAATAAATGAAAACAACATATCTCTATGTCTTTCTCCCTCCCTCTCTTTCTCTCCTCTTTTCCCTATCCCCTCTTTTCTCTTCGCTTCTTTCTACATTTCTCTTTCTCATATAACCACACCTATATGGCAATTTTCAAACAAAAATTTTGCACACTTCAGAGGATTCATGAGCTCCAAATAGGAACCTTTGCCCAAGGGATAAACTGTTTCATAAAGGAAAGAAATCTTTCTCTAGACTGCATCTCAGCTAGACAAGAGGATTAATTTGTGAAGTTCTATTATGCAATAGAGATTTTTTTTAGCCAAAAATACTTTTATATAGTCCAAAGGAACTAGAAGAAAGAATTTGAAATGTTCTTAAGACAAAGAAATAACGTTTGAGGGCCGGAGATTTAGCTCAGTGGTTCCAGCGCCTGCCTCGCAAGCACAAGGTCCTGAGTTCGATCCCGGTAACCACATAGAATGCTGGGCGTGGTGGCTCACGCCCACCAGCAATCAATACCACATACCACAGTGCTGGGCATGGTGACTCACGCCTGTAATCCTAGCACTTGGGAGGCAGAGACAGGAAGACTGCTGAGTTCACAGCGGCTTGCCTGGGCTACATAGTGAGCTCAGGGCCAGCCTGAACTACAAAGCGAGACCCTGTCTCAAAAAAAAAAAAAAAAAAAAAAAAAAAAAAAAAAAAAAAAAAAAAAAAAAAAAAGAAAGAAAGAATGTTTGAGATGGTGGCTTTTCTAAATGTTGCAATTAGGTGTTTATATAATGTATAAATGTATCAGAACTCACTCTACAAAATTTAATTACTGCTGTCAATGAAGTATTTAATAATTGATTTAAACAGAATCAAATTCAGCTTTTTGTGGAATTAAATTTTATGGAGTATTTAAGGCATTGTAGGAAAAAAGGCTCATTTCAGAGAATACAATGCTTGCTCTAGACCTGTTGAATGCAATCTGAGAAAGATATTATTGATGGGAAAAGATGATATAATAATCTAAGATTTAGTGTCTTTTATGGCAAATAGTACAGTCAAAGAAATAATAATAATTATTGTTATTTTGTGATGGAGCAATACATGTAATTTAAAAAATTTTCTGGATTTCATTGTTGACATCAGAAATTATGTATACTTATAACAATCTAATAGCGCATGGAATCTAGATAGGCAGCCTTTGATAAGACCCCAAAATTGTGTAGCTCTCATTACCAGCTTATTAATTCATACTATATGTCCTGAGCAAAAAGGAAGTACAAGTAAAACCATAACTCACTTCTTTAATGAACTTTGCCCAGCTTGTCAATTAAGCTGTCCTATTCTCCCTTTCTCTTGGTTTTGAAATTTCCTAACTGCTGGTGAAGATACCTCTTTATCTTTATTCCTTGCGTTCACTGCCTTTTTTTTTTTTTTTTTTTTTTTTTTTTTTTTTTTTTTTTTTTTTTTTTTTTTTTTTTTTTTTTTGAGACAGGGTCTCGCTTTATAGTTCAGGCTGGCCCTGAGCTCACTGTGTAGCCCAGGCAAGCCTGGAACTCAGCAATCCTCCTGTCTCTGCCTCCCGTGTGCTGGGACATTGTGGGGTGTGGGACTGATTACTGGTGGGTGTGAGTCACCACACCCAGTATCATATCATTTTATGTGGTTACCGGGATTGAACCAGGGACCTTGCACTTGCTAGGCAGGCAGCGGAACCACTGAGCTCAATCTTCGGCTCTTCACTGCTTTTTTTAACATCCCCGTACATGTGTTCAGATTGTAGTAAGTCTGTGGGCATTTTCTCTGTGACCATCGTTAGGCACCCTGAGAGGCATTCCAGCAGGGAACGGATGCTCTCCGTGCCACAGGAGGGGTCCAGCACTCACCAATCTCAGTCTTTGAGGCATAGAGACAGGAGCCTCAGGGGTCTTTCCTCACTGTGACTTGCAGGGCAGTAGTGTCCAGGGTCTCTTCAGTTTTTCCTGCTTCACTTGGGCTCAGACTCACTGTTCAGGTTGAGAGAGTCATAATGGCAACTAGCTTTGCCAAACCCATCACAGTACTGTATCCGAGTAAACTGAAAGTTCTCAATTTAAAATAACTGGAAACTCTTCCATTCCTGTGGCAATATTGTCACCATCCAGTAAATCTCAAAGACAATCTGGGACACTCTGAGTGAGTCAAGTTGAAGTCTCTACACTTAAACTCACCAAATGGCATCCAGGGACCCCGAGGCTGTGCACCCAGTTGATTGCCCACATTTCATCAATTAAAAGCCCACTCTGAAGAAACAACACATGCAAATGTTCACTAGACTGTTTGCAGTAAGCTGGGGTATTTTGTCCTCAGTTTTACAACTGCCTCAAAATGCTGCCAGGTACCTCTAAGGTGCAGCAGCACTGTTGAGAATAAAAAGTACAAAGATGATGTCTAAAGTTTATCAAGTTTGTAATGATTCAAATTAATAAGAGCTCATATCACTTAGAACTGTATAGGAATTTCTACCTATGAGCTATAAAGATCTATCAAGATGTTTTCTTCAAAGTAATCTTTCCCCTGAGAATTACCTTTGCATTCTGTTAGACTGAGTCTACAATCGCATTTGACACTGTTACATGCAGAAATGCCTTAACTATATCGCAAGGCCAACTGGAGGGAGCATCAGTCAAAGTCCTACTAGACTGTGTGATCCAGGCACTTCACCACTTGGTATATATCTGAAATCAATGCATGTAAGAAATACCTATATGTGTATTTTATTGCAGCTGTCTTCATAATAAACAAGACATGAAATCAACTGCAATACCATTAACAGGTGAGTGGATAAGGAAAGTGTGGAAAATGGATAGGTGTGGATGATATAGTAAATACAGATATAGATATGACAGCCATATAAAAAACAGACTTCTTTAATTTGTGGTCATATGGGTGGAACTAAAGAACACTATGTTCAGTGAAATGAGTCAGACACAGAATGATAAATATTACATGTGCACACTTACATGTGAAAGATAAAAGTTGACTTTACAGAAGCAGAGAATAGAGCAGCATTTCTCAGAGCTTGGGAAGACATAGAAACAGAGTGGAGAAAGATTAACCAGTACATAAGTGCATTTAGTTAGGGGAAATAACTTCTAATATTCTGTGATATGGTACAATAGCTCATTATAATCAATTTTATATTTTAAAATAGCTGGTTCAGAAGATTTTTAATATGTTCTTCACAAGAAAATGATAAATTTGAGGAGGTGGATGTACTAATCACCTTTCTCTGATTACATGTTTTATTCCTGTATCTAACCATTACAATATGCTCCATAAATATACATTATTATTATGTCTCAATCTTTTTAAATTTTCAGTCCTCCTAAAAGTTCTTTGTCAGCTTCGGTCCATATTTATTGAATGTATTACATGTAAACTCACATGTACAGAATTTTCATCTTACCTTGTCAAAGATTCATAAATCTAAGACATGATAATATTACTTTCACAATATATAGAAAAATTCAAAAACAGGAACTAGGCACTTTTATATTTGTGTGCCAGCTAGAAAATAGCTTTATGATGAAAATTCTTCAACCTCTCTCATTCTTTCTTCCTTAATTCTTTCAATTACACTTTTTCTCCCATATTCTAAAACAATCCAAATGGAAAAATTAAATTTAGAGAAATTTTCTCCTGAAATCATAGTTTGATATTGAGTCACTCTGAATTTTTTGCTCTCAAATTGCATTCTAGATGTAACATTGATATCCCTTCAAGTGTTCATGGATATAAATTCTAGTTGAAATACAAAAATCATAATTCCAACACATTGGTAAGATGGCCAGAAACAAAAAGATAATTCTTCAAACATCAGAAATAATTAAGAAAATGCAAATTCTTGGGGTAAATCATTGTGGAGCTGACATTTTCCCAGGAGATAGCGGGTCCTTGATGCACTGAGCAGGACAAGCAGCAGATCATAAACACCAACTTAAAAGTCAGGATGCCAGGGGAGTAATTTCCCCGCAGGTGAGGGAGAGAAAACCCTCACACTTGCCTCTCTTTTCCCATATTCAAACCTCAAACCACGCTTGAGACTAGGACAGTGGAGTGAATTCATACGACCTTTGTTCAAAAGGCAAACAAGCAAACACAACTGTAATCAAAATAAAGTTGAAAGAGCCCCGGGAATATACCCTCATTCCACAGCTGATTCAAAGGAAACTCACTGCAGAGGAGAGCACTTTACAAACAGACAGCGTGGAGATCACAAAGGACCTCCCAGACAGAACACATGCAGCTTACCAGGGGACAAGCTACCATGACACATGTCAGCAGAAAGCGCAAGCTGGGCAATCCTCCAAGCTTCCAGATATAGAAACTGCCGGGAATGAATACCAAATATATTTAACAAAAGAAAAAAAAAGAAATATAACAAAATAACCAGTGCTTTTCATTATTAGTATTTGTTTCTTATACATAACAATTACATTCATCTTGAGAAATTGGAACATACACATATCACATCTTGATCACTTTTATTTCCTATTCTGCCCACCCCTACCCGTCGTTACCCAGACCTCCTTCCCGTTTCCACAAAATCTACCACCCTGGTTCTTACCACCTCTCCTTTATTTTGTTCTTTAAATTATTTACACCATGGATTTCTTATACAAGATAAATCGTGCTATATTTATAATTCTATGCTGATTTAGTGTTATGGTCTCAAGATTTGTCCATTTTTCTACAAAGGACTCAAACTTATCCTTCATTATTACTAATATTTTACATGTTTATTTTCAACGTTCTTCACCTGTTCATCTGCTGATGGTCATATAGGCAAATTGCACAATTTAGCTGTTTTAAATTGTGCTGCTATAAACATGAGTGTTCATGTATCACTCTAATATGATGACTTTAATTTTTTTAGAAGAAACCCAAAAGAGGTGTACCTGAGTCAAACACAATTTCTAGTTTTAATTTTTTGAGAAATCTCCATACTGAATTCTAACCTGATAGTACTAATTTACATTCCTACCAACAGTGTAGAAGGGTTCGCCCACATACACAACATTTCTAGAATTTCCTTGCCAGCATTTGGGGATTTTTTTGTTTGTTTCTTCATTTTATTTTGCTTTGTTTTGTTTCTGAGTCTTTGATGATTGCTATTTTTACTGGGATAAGATGGAACTTCAATGTTGCTTTGATTTGTATTTTTCTAATGACCAAACATGCTGAACATTTTTTTGTGTACTTATTAACCATTATTATTCATTCTTTTGAGAAGTGTCTATTCATTTCAATTGCCAGTTTGGGGATTGGGTTTTTGGGGGATGTGAGTTTATACATATATATATTCTAGACATTGATCTTCTAATCCAAGGAGTACCTGGCATTTTTTTTCCTGTTGTGCAATTTGTCTCATCAGCAAACAAAGATGTGACTTCTTTTCCTATTCCTGTACCTTTTTACTTGGTTAATTTGTCTAGCTAAAGTCCTGAGTGCTAAACTGAACAGGAGTGGTAAAAGTGCACGTTTTTTTTCTTGTTCCTAATTTTGGAAGGAATACTTTTAGTGTTTCCCCATTTAGAGTAACATTAGCAGGTAGGGGTTTGGTATCAATAGATTTTATCAATTTAAGGTAAGGTCCTTCTATACCTATTATCCTGAAGATCTCTTTTAATCATGAATGGATGTTGTATTGTGTGAAAAGGGTGGGGTTTTTTCATTTGTAGTGAGATAATCATGTGATTTTTATCCTTAATTCTACCTATGTATTAGTTTTATTGATTTACATGGTGAATCATTTTGTATCCTAAGGGTAAAGATAATCTAGTCATGATGTATGATTTTTTTAAACAATGTGTTGTATTCAGCCTACAAGTGTCTTGCTGAGGATTTGTGTATCTATGTTCATTATGAAAATTGCCCTGTAGTTTTCTTTCTTGTTGAGTCTTTGCCTGATTTGGGTAGGAGAGTGGCTTCTAATAATGAGTATGGAGGCATTCCTTCTTTTCGATTTCATGGAAGAGTTTGAGGAGTATGGGCATTAGTGCTTCCCTGAGGCTCTAATACAATTCAGTACTGAATCCTTCAGATCCTGGGCTTGTCTTAGATAGCAAGGTTTAACTATTGCCTCTATTACGTTGTTTGTTGTGGGTCTGTTATAATCAACGCCATAATTTTGTTGTGCTGTGATATTAATGGTATTTGATTCTAGGAAATTTTTAATTACTTCCTTGATTTCTTCTGTGGTTCATGGATTATTAAAAAATATATAATTTAATAATTTGCTGTTGATTTTAGTTTTATTCTACTATGATCTGATTCAAATCACTGTTTTAATTTTTTTGTATTTATTTAAGCACACTTTATGTCCTAAGATGTGATCTATTTTGAAGAAAGTTCTGCATAATACAGAGGAAAAAGTATATTCTGTTGCTGTTGGATAAACTGCTCCATAGAAATCTGTTAAGTCTATTTTTTGAAGGTGTGGTTCAATTCCAGTATTTTCTATGTTGGTTCCATTTTTTGTTTTTGTTTTTGTTGTGGTCTAGTTGACCTGCTCATTTGAAAGAATGGGATATTAAAGTCCTCTGCTATGACTCTTTTCAAATATATTTGTCCTTTTATGTCCAGTCATTTTTCTTTTATGAAATTTTGTGCATCCACATTCAGTAGATAGATAGATAGATATAGATATATATGTGTGTGTATACATATATGTATATATATATATGTACATATACACGTGAAAGTACGTGAGCCTTTGGGGGGGGGTCCATGGGCAGAATGCTATTGTTGGGTCTGAATGTCCCCTCCAAAGCTTCAGTCAAGGAGCCTGAATCTGGAATGTGTGATGTTGGGATTAAGGGCTTGTAACTACTAAACCACTACACGTGAGTGATTAGTTTGGCACCTCCCTAATCCTAGCCATCTGAATAAGATAAAAGAGCAGAAGGGGCTGTTAAACTCTCTCTTTGATGCCTTTGCTATGTGGTACACAACATGACGTTTTTCCTTTGTGAGGCCTATCGATCATCCCTGTCCTGGAGCCAACTGACTATGGACTGAAACTGTATGAACTGTTAGCCAAATCAACCTCTTTCCTTCCAAAAACTGATGGAGTAGTTTGTTGACTCTTAGCACTACAAAGCAAGAACATGAACAATCTAAACTCGAGTAAACTGTCAAGAGAAGGTAAAATGTCACAAATGTTTCCTCCTAATATTCAACATTGGAGGGAAGTGGGGTTAGCTAGGAGACTTGTGACAGCTCAGCTGGACTTGGGAGTGGCTTGGGAGCAGCCCAGGAGATCAGTAAAGCAGGAGCGTGATCTTGGGGTCCACTCCTGGTGCCTCCTTCCCCTCTGACACTGTCCTCTTCTCTGCTCTTCAGTTATCTTAAACTAAGAAGCTCTCCCTACCATGCTTTCACACTGGGATGATTCTTGCCTGAAGCCAATCCACCAGGGACTGAATTCTGTGAATCAGCAACCAAAATAAACCTCTCTTTTAAGTCAGGGGTACTGGGAAGTTTGGTCCAGCAACAGAAAAGCTGATTAAAATAAAAGCTAAATATATGCATATTCTTTTAAACCAGGAATTTTTCTCACACATTTACAATAATACATGCATGAGGATGACTACTAAGTATCAGACAAAATAATAATCCAGAAACATTAGTAATATATCATGAGTGGAATATTACACAGCATTGAAAATAAACTATATGTGAATGACACCAGTGAAATGTTAAGTGGATGAAAATACAGGAGAATGTATATGGTAGAATTCTGTGTATTTAATATTCAAAAACAATGTATTGTAAGGTATATATAAATGTATTAAACCAAAAAGTAAAGTAAGGAATGTTCACCAAAATACAAGTTAGTATCCCTTTAATGAAAATGAGAAAGGTGTTAAAATGATCCATAATATTGTATTTCTTGAGCTAAGTAGTGGATAAATGAATGCTTATGTCTTCTTTGGATGGTACATATACTTTGGATTATACACATACTTTATGTTATTCTTACGTATTTCACATTTTTTAATCACACTGTGTGCTAGAGTAATTAAATAATCTACAATCTCATTCTATGGCTGCACAGATTACAAACTGTTAAATAGCAAACAGTGATTCCATAGTTAGGAGACAGACTTCACTCAGTTTACTTCAGTGAAGTGGGAGAGACATTCCAAGTGGTAGCGAGTTCAGCAAAAAATATTGTTATTTTGTATGTTTTCTAAAGGCTGCAGCTATGTACAAAAATTCCTCTGCTCCTGAGAATGGACAGAACAAAAGACAGAGTCTAGAGACAGGGAAGAATCTGAGGAGGGTTTCAGAACTATGTGGTAAAGAAGAGAGGGTGTCTTTTCTACCCCACCCTTGCAGAAATCTACCCGATTCAAGCATACTAAAAATAGCAATGGTGGGCCGGAGGGTTAGCTCAGTGGTTCCAGCGCCTGCCTCGCAAGCGCAAGGTCCTGAGTTAGATTCCCGTTAACCACATACAGTGCTGGGGGTGGAGACTCACGCCCACCAGCAATCAGTACCGCATACCACAGTGCCGGGCGTGGTGGCTCACGCCTGTAATCCCAGCACTCGGGAGGCAGAGACAGGTGGATTGCTGAGTTCGAGGCTTGCTACAAAGTGAGCTCAGAGCCAGCCTGAACTACAAAGCAAGACCCTGTTTCAAAAAAAAAAAAAAAAAAAAAAAGAAATAGCAATGGTGCTCACTGCAGAAACAAATCCAGTGATGACACTTTAAAAGTATGAATTCTGAGCACCTGCAACAATGACAGTGAGAATTGTCACAACTGTGATATTAGTCATTATTATGAGGATGAGACTATTAAAGTAGCATGCAGAAATGGAGACACCTTGAGGACATGCTAATACGTGAGATAAATAGATCACAGATATGTAAATACTGTATCTTTTCTCTGGTATGAGAACCTGTAGATGTAAATGAGTTCTAGAATGTATGATAGATTTTGGGAAGTAGAAAATATTCAAAGGAAATGTGGTAGGGGAAAGTAATGAGGGGAAAGAATAAATATTATTTAGAAAGAAAAAGAAAGAACATGCATATGGGGGGGTTGTGGGTGGGTAGAAATATTGGTAAAAATGAGAATTAACTTGTGTCATATACTGGTACAAATTCCCCAATGTTGAGTGTAATTGTGAGCTGTATATAAAGTGTACTAATAAAGAATTCAATTTTTAAAAAGAATATCAACAATAGCAGAAAAAAATAAAGTAACATGCAGAGCATCATGAGACACTGAAAATCAGAACAGTGAAGATCAGATAATGAAATAGGCTGGTTTTGAACAAAGCACAGGACCATCCTGCTAGGTACACCTGGCCAATAACAACCACATAACAAAGGTCATGCTGATGGATGAGGAATGAAAAGTTGGAAGTGATACCAACACAGCAGTAGATATCATTACTGGCCTGTTAACCATTTTCTCAGAAGTAAATACTTAATTGTTTTATAAACTGCAAAGTTCATTCAGGTACAAGGATTTCATCATTTTTAACCTACTTTGTGATATTTTTTACCAAGTCAATAAATCCCTTCAGTGATGTCTTTAAAAAGTACTTGTACAAGGTAGAGTCAACTGAGGGATAAACTAGAATTCTGCATTACAATAATGGATAAGAACAACCTTCCTTATAGAACAGTACTGGACATATTCTTCTGACTATTTGAACAAAGTTGCATGTACCTTAATGCTTTTTAATAGCTTCTGTCCCCAGGTAACTAATTACCTTGCCTTTGTTATTCTTTCTGCTTCTCACCAAAGACCACTAAAATCTGACAAACAAAATTTTGAAAGGGATCCAACCTTTTAACTCAACTTTAGTTAAAACCTAGTCCTTTTGGGGTTTTTTTGATTTTTTGTTTTTTAAATAGAAACTTCCAGCTGTAGACCATTTACTTAAATGGCATACCATTCTTTTAAATTGATACATAGCTAATTTATAATTATCTCCAAAGAGGGACAGTAAGTACAGCAGGCATAAATTAATCCCACTGATGATCAAGAAAGCTCATTTGCCTTCTACATTATTAACTTTCACCAGTTACTAGCCAGAGTCTGAGTTGGTCATCTTTCTGGTGAGAAAACTAACGACTTAGTAGAGTTAGGCAATGCATAAATAGGAGATAGAAGGAGAAGGAAATATATATATATATATATATATATATATATATATATATATATATATATATGATCATATATATAAACTTTTATTTAAATAATCACCAAAGCCAGTAAAATTGTACATGTGTTCTCCTTGATTTTAAGGTTAATTTAGAAAGTGCATGTTTTTACTCGGTGGATCAAATATTCCACTGCTGTCCCTGCCACTTCTACCAACAAGATATCTCACAATGTGCCCTTCACTTTAACCCAACCCTCCTGTCTCTTTTCTCTCTCCCTCTCTCTCCTCCTCCTCCTCTTCCCTCTCTCCCTTTCTCTCTCTCCTAGTCCTACTTTTTTGCCCAGCCTCCTTTTGCTGAACTCTTTACAGTAGTAGAAAACATGTCAATTCACAGGACCAAGTATGGGATCCAAGGAACAGTAGAAGGCCTTCATGTAAAGGAATCATATCCCAGACCTTCCCTTTCCACCTCCTCTGAGAAATGCAGTCATTTCCCCATTTCATGCTAGTGCCAAGGAAGGAACTAACCTGTTTTGTACTAGCCACATGCCAGATATTGCTAAGTACCTTCAATCCATCCCTACTCAGTCTTGCCTTCAGGTAAGTGCAGTACTGGTTTCTCATGACTATTTTAGAGGGACATCAAGGATTACATTTTATTACTACAAAGTTACAAAAGCAAGATAGAAATTCAAACTTTTGCTGTTTCAACCACAAAATGCTATAATGCGCAAGACACACAAAGTCTTTTCCTATGTTCTCACTCACTTTCAATCTATAATTTGGCCAATATAATGCTTTTCCCCTATTAATCCAATTTACAAAGGAAATGTAAGTATGTAACTAACTAATTGTAACTTGAGAGTTTGATGGCAGCTGAAAACATTTTGGATGAACAATGGCAGATGTGAGGTATAAGAGCAAGGTTACTGCTTCACTTTGCATCTGGAGTGTTCACTAAAGGTTGAGGGTGTGAAAGAGTTGGCCCCAGCTTGGCATTACTGGGAGGTGGGTCCCAGTGAGATGAGTTAGGTCACTGGGGCTTTCCCCTTGAATTCGGGACCATCACCTTCTCTCTACTTCCAGGTTATCATGAAGTAAAAGCTTCCTCTGCCATGTAATTCCACCATGATACACTGCCTTAGCACATGCCCATAAGTAACAGTGCCAATATACCAGGGACTTAAACCATTAAAACTGTGAGAAAATAAACTTACCTCTTCTAATATATTATGCAGTTTCCCATCACTGTGGCAAAATACCTGAGAAAATCAACTTAAAGAAGAAAAGATTCAGTTCAAGGTATCCAAGACTTCAGTCCACGGTTGCTTGGCCCCATAGCTTTGGGCCTGTGGCAATGTGCAGAGTGGCAAAAGAACATGAAGAAGAAGCATGTGCACTTTGTGTAAGACAGGAAGGAAAAGAGAAGAGCAGAGGTCCCAAGCCTCCTTCGAGTCTTTGCCCAGTGACTAACTTCCTTCTGCTTTGCCCTTCTTCCTGAAGGTTTCGCCACTCCCCAGTAGTGCCACAGCCTGCCAACCAAGCCTTAGTGTATGATTCTGTATGGGACATTTCAAACCAAACCATAACAGCAGCTCAGTTATTTTATTGCAGTGGTGGAAAGCTGAGTAAAATAGCCACCTTGGAAAGACCTAAGTCTCAAGTTAGAGTTGATTTTTAAAGAACCTAAAATAATTGTACAAAAAACCTTTTCCCCAGGATCAAGTAACAGCTCAGATGGATTTTCTCCCATAAAGCTGGAAAGTCCTAGAAAAAAAGTGTTTATTTTTTAAAAAGTAATTCTTAGATTAGATAACTCATATATTTTAGAAAAAACTAGGTGCTGAAGTCTGAATATTGGTACCCCCAAAATTCCTGTACTGGATATCAATACTCTTGAGGTTGTATTAAGAGGTGAGGACTCTTGGAAGGCCTTTTACCTTTTGAAAGATGGGTGAGTAAGGAGATCTCTATCCTCACAAATGAGGTTTATACCATTAGAAAAGAGCAACAATTACCCTTTCTACCATGTGAAGAGACAGAAAATACACCATCTGTGAAGAACCAGCCATCACCAGACACCAATATGTTGACACTTGATCTTGTATTTTTCAGCTTCCAGAGCTATAAGAAATTAATTTCTGCTGTTTATAAATTACTATTAAAATATTTTATTTTATCTACCTAAAAAGAATATATAATGGGACTGAAAGCTCCTAGATAAAGAGTAAAGTTAATTGGATTAATATATGACCCAAAAGCCCCATCACTGAGAGCAGGCATATTTGTTGATTGCCATGGACATTTGAGGGCTAAATGTCAAGGAGGAAGAAACTGATCATATAACCAATGATGGTGATGGTGGGTAATGACTTTGTTCCAGGTGTTGTGCAGAGAACGTTAGACACGTTTATGTTTTTAAGCATCCTAGCAGACCTACCTAATAGGGCTATTTTCATCATTATAAAGCGCCAGGGCTCCCCATAGTATATCATTCTGTGTGCTCACTGCAGAAGATTTGGGGATGTCTGTGTGACCCTGGGAAGGTCACTGTTCACAATCAAGGTGTAGTCAGTGGTGCACCCTTCCATTTTGTTGTCTTCACTTGACAGTGAAGCAACGAAGGCATAACCTGGTCACCCAACTTGTAAGTAACTGGGCCAGTATCCAAATACAGGTAAGCCAGCTTCTGTTCAGTTTATATTTTAATAACCACACTTCATTCCTTAAAAAAAGAAGGATAAAAGTAAAATGAATAATAGCACTGGAAACATGAAGGAGAAAAAGGAAAGAAAACTAGGAGGAAAGTGTATGCCTTACATATTAACTACGTGTGATTTTATCGATTTTTCTGCAGCACTGTGATCAGGTAATTTTCTTTATCTGAAATTGCTTTGCCCTCTGTGTGTTGTGTTCAGATAAGAACTTCATGGAGAAGAAATTTATTAGGAAGCCCTTTTTCATTCAACAGAAATGGAATTATTTTTTTTCCTTTAAAAAAACAATATTAATATCTTGGCTCCTAGGCAGGCATAAGGCCTATTGTGTATGACCTTCCTCATCTGTGGTTCAAAGAAAAGGTGAGCACACTTACAGGCAGGAAATTCAACACTACCATCCTTCCCCATGGTGAGAAGTGGGAAGCAGAGATCTATCAAACTGAGAGGAAGATCTTGTTGGTTTAAGTGCTGGACTCATGAGCAAGGAAGTGAATATGACATCCCCCAAAAGCTCAACTTTCCTGATCCATATACTAGCAAAACTTCATTCTACAGTACAGCCACTATCAAAATTATTCAATGGCTTGGCCAGGGCTCCTGGGCTCTGTGGCAGAAATATCACTCGTGAAGTAAATTTAGAAATAGACCTCCTTTTTTCTTAAGTTTGAATAATCCTTCATATTCTAAATAATACACAACAATGTACTTTTTTTTTGATACAGGGTCTCACTTTGTAGTTCAGGCTGGGCCTGAGCTCACTATGTAGCCCAGGCATGCCTTGAATTCAGCGATCCTCCTGTCTCTGCCTCCTGAGTGCTGGTATTACAGGTGTGAGCCACCACACCCGGCCACAACAATGTACATTTTAAGGGGACATACTTTAAGTCTCTTGTTGACTACATTCCACTTTCCTTTCTACTATCCTGAGGAGCTAAATGATAAGGCCATAGGACCAGGGAAATCAAATTGAAATATCAATATGGTTCAAGTAAAAAGGAAAAAAACCCACATGAGTGCTCATCCTAAACCAGGAAGCATTCACTGGTATAATAATTATGTTCAGAAACTTTTTTTGGTTTGAGATACATATCCTGGGATCAAATCTGTGTGCTCCATAACCCATAGGATAGAATATGACTTCTGTCTGACCATATTCCCTGGGACATCATTCCTCTTTACACTATGAGCAATGGATCTTTCATGTAGTAACATTAGTTTATTTCACACTGGAAGAAGCACTATGAAATTAGCAAACAAGATATTTGGGGAGGACTTGAGTGTGCAATTTGCTCACATGTCATGTCAGTGGTACTTGGGTTATACCTAGCAGTCTAATTAGAAATGTAGTGCTTTAGATATAATAATGACTAACATTTGTTTGAAGATTTTCTAGACACCAAGCCTTATATGCATTAATTTCAGTTAATCCCACTTAACTCCTACAAGTACACTGAAATTATAATTTATCCTCATAAATAAAATTATTCTAACTATACAGAACATGAAAACAAACCACAGAGAATTAAGTGACTTCTCCAAAGGCTCATAGCTAAAAAAAAATAATGCCAGCACTAAGATGTAACCTAATACATCTTAAAGTGGCTCCCAAGACTAAACCAGTGATGACAAACCCTTTAGAGCTTTCAGTGATGCGAACAGACCACTGTAGCACATGGGACATGTGTTTGCCACCGCTGGTCTAGACTACAGATTTTACTTCATAGCTGTTGTAGGCTGGAACGAGTGTTTTGAGGAAAAAATAAAGTCTACATTTAGCTTAAATGCCTTTTATCAGTGTTTTATTATAAAAGAAAGAGCAGTTGAATATATAGAAATATCAATTCCCCGTCTGGGCCTGAGGAGCACTTTGGAAGAGAAGTGCAAAGCCTCAGAGGCAGAAACAAGGTGAATAAAGTCAACAAACTGAAAGAAGAATGTGGTGATTATAGAAAAGTGGGAGTGGTGAACAGTGGTCACAGACAGCATTGGAAAGTTGACTAGGCAGGGACGGAATTAGAGGAGTGCTTGTCCCAAGTCAGGAAGCACTCAGTGCTATCTTGCTCACTTAGACAATGTAAGGCAAGCAAGAAATTCTGAGTTTCATTTCCTTTGCCTCAAATTTGAAAATACAATCAGCCCTCTGTATCCATGAATTCAATCAAATGCATATGCATTTCTTTCTTTTGTGTTATTACTCCCTAAGAAAAAAAGTAGAACGATTGTTCTCAGAGTGTTTACATTGTCTTATGTATTATAAGTGATCTAGAGATGACAAAGTATATGGGCAGATGTGTGCAGGTCATATATATAAGTACTATGCCATTTTATACAATAGACTTGCGCATTCTCAGGTTTTAATATTTTCAGGAGTCCTGGAATCCATTTCACATGCTACAGAGCAATATCTGTATGGTTAAACAATACCTGTGTCTATATATGTCTTCATATAGCATTCATGTTGTATTTTAATCCCGACTATCTAAATGCAGTACTAAATTTTCAACCTGTTAAGACATTGGTAGTACAACATGATAAAAGAGAGTAGAAGAAAGTAAACATCAATGGGAAGTTATCTTTGTGTTTTATTCACATTAACCAAAGTCTATTTTCTCTACATATCTGCCTCCAATAATATATTATTTGTAACATTAGAAACATTAGAAAAACGTGGAGTTCTGTTCAGTGTTCCAGTAACAATCTTTTTATGGGAAAAATTAAACACCAGAAGGCAAAGAAAGTATAAGCATCTTCCATCTGTCTTTTTCTTAATTTTTATTAGTACATAATAATTGCACAGAATAATAGGTTTCATGTTAGTTTATTCATATATGCATAAAAGTGGCTTAAGCCTTGCATAGCATGCATGAGGCTCTGGGTTTGATCTCCAGAATCACAAAGAAAATAAATAAATAAATGAGTGTTTCCAAATAATAATGCAAACTTCTGTAACAGTCAGAACTTTGAATTCTGAAACAGAAGCCATAATTAAATTCCTTTTATGGCAATTTAAAAACTAAGGTGTTCATGAACATGTAAGAAAAAGCTTCCCCCACCCCCCACCCCACCCCCACATCCAAGTACCCTGTGCCCCAGGACCTAAGGATTTTACACTCACTACAACATAAGTCTGCCATTTCTCACATGGTTACGCATCCTCCTAGCAGTGATCACCAAGTTCACTGACTCAGCTAAAGCAGGTCTTTGTAACTTCTCCAAACAGCCACACTTTGCAAGCTCTAATCCCTTGGTTTAGAGACTCCAAATATGGCCCTTTGATCTGGACTCTGCCTCAGTTCTTTCATGAGAATGCAGGATGAGTGAACAGTTGAGGGACGGAAACTCCACTGAAACATAAAAATGACAGCCCACTTAGCTGACTGGTCTACTCAGTTACCATGCCTTCTCCAGAAATGCCACTTGGAAAACTAAGGGCCTATCCTTTTATACTGTACAGCATGCCCTCCTTCAGAAAACCTACCCCAGATTAATTGGCATTAATGTAGCTATTCACAGCTGTATACAAGATGTCAGGGAGTGCAGCAAAGACATGGGAGATTATGGTTGCCTGTGCACCATCACTGTGTTGTAAGAACAGCCTCTCTTCTTTCAGAAATGGCACAATAATGGAATGTAATAGCAGAACTTCTTGGCAATCAATGCCATAGTCAAAATAAGAGCACATCTCGGTGGCAAAAAGAAAGATGGAATGTGAAACAACAAAGCCCTCTCTCTCTCTTGGCCAGACTCTCCAGAACGGCTCATTACTTTGACCTTTCCACCTTCGCTGGTTACACAATTAGAAACATGCATTTCCATGGGCATTAAATCCACTTGCTTGTTCACTCTGCCCTCATTAGAACATTCAATGGGGCCCAATTAGCTGGATGGTCACAAACAGATGTTTTTGACTTGAGAAAAGAGAAAGAGAACATTCTTGGAGCCAAAGGAGAATGAAGAAAATCTGGTACATGTGGTCTTATTAATTACCTAAAATGATAGAGTTTAAGTTTTGACATGAGACCATACTTTTGTTTGGATAGGAAAAACTTACATGCAACAAGATTGAGCTCTTCCATAGCAGTAATCAGTGTTTCATTCGTGTCACACCATGAAATTTAGTCAACCTTTTAAAATTGAGACATTTTGCAGATTGTCTGCATCCTTTGGAAAGAAGGCAGGAAGTTCCACAATAGTGAGTCCAGTGAGTTGCATGGTCACATAGATAAAGGTGAGGCATGTGTGCCACACACACTTGCTCCACAACCCCACTCCCTTCCCCTCAGCCTCCTCATCTGGCTACTTCTGTTCACATTCTCTGCTTTGCACTCATAGCTCTACAATTTATTAATTTCTTTAAATTTAATTATTGGTACATTTTATATACAGCTCGCATGAGAAGCATGCAGGCCTAAAACTTACCTCACTTTTGCCTAGCACTCTAACGGAAATGCTGAGTTGGATATGAATCAGTTTTTCTCCAGTAGAAGCTGATTGCCTTCTAGAACCCACTTATCTCAACACTATCTCTTCCCTGTTTCTATTCACAAGCCCCATGGGAATTGGAGAAGCAACTCACTCTTACACACATAAGTAGGGGAGTTCTTGTTTGGTTATGTTTTCTTTTTGTTTTAATTCATTAAGATGCATAGTGTCACACTATACAATAACATCTAACAAGGCTCTCAACCAGCTTTAATAGCCATTACCCCTCTCAAGGACATCTGAAAAGTGGATAGAGGTTGTCACAGTGACCATGGATTTTAAGTATTCCACTGATGTTCAGGAGAATGAGGCTCAATAAACTACTCAAAATGCCAAGGGTAAGTTCCATTAAAAAGCACCAATTGTTGTGTTCATATTCATGTCCAGTTGAAGACCAGCAAACTATCTCCAAACAACAGTGTCAGTAAGCCATTCAGTTGAAATTTCAGTTGAGAAGGTGTGTCGGTGGTGTCAACAGCAGTGGCAACTCAAGATAGTCCTCCAGATATTCACTCTTTTGTTCTTTGAATCTTTGGGATAAGTTCATGTGACTGCAAAGTTTTCCTAGGGAATCCATCTCTCCCCTAGCATGGAGATAAGATTGAACCTTAAAATATACTAATTCTTTTTCTGTGTGTCAGAAATATGCAATAGTGAATCTGAAAAGATTCATTTTTATATCAGGCTAGCATTCTAGAAAGGAAAACCAAATATTAAACTAACGAACAATAAAAAAATATTATTGCACATGTTGAGAAGGGTGTGAGTACAATGCAAAAGGATTCTGTGCTAGATCCAGTCAGCCGGGATGTGCCACATAAAACAGTCCAGAGCCACAACCTGAAAAGCTGAGCTGACTCTTGAGTGAAGAAGGAACTCAGTGAGTGAACACAAGGCCACAAAGACAGAGGCAGAGAGCAAGGGAAAGGAATATAAGACAGAGAAGGAGGTTTAAAGTGGACCAGCTCAGGAAGGTCAGCTTACATTACAATGTCTGGTTATTACTCAAGGTGCAGCAGGAAGCCAGAGAGGAGTGTTAGGTGGTGAGATTATGTGGTTTTTGTTAAGCAATGTGATGTTTCTCAAAGCTTCTCCTTAACTGTAACTTGGAGCAAGAATACATTTTGCACTCCACACTGTCCCCTCCCCCAGGAGCAGAGTCCACGTTACCGAGAAATGGCATCTGGCAACCATTACCGCACTTGTTCACAGCTGCTTATGTAAGAGTTAAAAAGGCTGTGAGGCAGGACAAGGAAATCAATTTTTAACTCTTATTTTAATTATAGATTTCTTTGGTTTAATGTCCTTGGTTATTCTTCAAAAGTATCTTGCATAATTTGGGCAGCAGGTCTTTCCATGATTAAAGAACCTAAATTTTTAATTTATGTTCCTATCCAGATGATTGACTTTAGTAACAAACAGGACTTGGCTTCCTCAGGGATACCTAGCTAAACAGAGAACTTTTTCCCTTCTAGACATTATTTCAGAGGGAGATGTTTAATGCCATCCACCCAGACTCCACAAGTTCTCAACACCATGGCAAAGCAGCCTTTGCCCAGAACAGTTTCTTTTGCTTATGAGCAAATATAATGTCTACTGAATTAATATGATGATAACAAGGGAAAAAAACTTGTAGAAATTCTTTAACGTCACCTAAGAAAATAAATAAGATTAAGAATAAATGTTAGGTTTTATGCTAATTCAAAAATGTAATGAAGGATTATGAGAAAGAGACTGGGACAAAGTAAAAGTAAAGAAGGAACCCTCAGTATCACTCCTCTGTCCCCACATGCACCATGTCATCTTTTCCCAACTTTCTCTGTAGCTGCAAATGACATGGTAATCCAGTGCTGACAAGAGACGTGAGGAAAGATCTGCCATCCTGTTTTTTACTTTCCTGAAGAAAGTGGCCTGTACAGCTAGCATCACTACCGTCCCTAGCCCACCTTCCTTTCTACTGCCGGGTTTAAATGTGAAGGTGGAGACAGGTACAGCTTCCATTTTGCACCTGTGACGGAAGTAATAAGGGGCCCACGGAGATGCCAGAGTCTAGAATTCTGATATGCTGAAGTTGCTGGATAAGCGTCAGCAGTTGCTGACCTCCACACTTGTTATATTCAGAAATAAAGTCATATTTGACTTAGGCACTTTAGCTGTTTTTTCCTATCTTATATACTTTGATTCCATACTGATAAAGTTTATCATTATCCATAGACCCTAGAAAGAGCCAAAGCCCTTTTTCCTCAGAATCCAACCTGACATTTTCATAGAAAGTTCTTCCATGAAAATAATCTTGCAGTTTGTAAGCTAAAACATACTCTCTCTTGGCCCTTGACTGATCTCTTCTGTGACAAGTCATGGTTAAACATTTCAGTGCACAATGACAGCAGAAAAAGAAAGGCCATGTCAGTTTGTCAGGAGGATTCAGTGTTAGGACCCAGTTATAAATGTACTGGGAGAGTTGAAAACTCGAACAGTTTAAGGGGAACCTGGTTAGTACCAAAGTAGGAAGCCACAACCAAACCTAAGTCTGCTTGGTGAACAAAATGGGGAGGAGTGCAGGCTCCTTGGGGAGCTAAGATATGAGCCCTTCACATTACAGAGGGGAGCAGGGAAGACAGATAATGGATTAGACAGCAAACAGCTAAGGTCTTACACAGTCATTTGCTGCTGTTCACAGTGAGGTATGTATAAAAATACTTCAAATTACCCGATCCCCTCCTGTGGCCCCCATACATTCTCTCTTGAACTTACAATGATCATACAATGCTCATTTTCAGCATGCCAGATGTGGGTGTTTCTTAAAAGAAAAACATACATTTTCTCCATATTTTTGGTACAAAATCACAAGAAAGTTCCATTCAAAGCAGTTACAGTACTGAAATGTGAAACAAAACCAAAGAAGAGCAAATTACCTAGAAGGCTAATTGCCACCATAATGGTGTCTTTGATTATACTGAAATCATGCAGAAAGAATTCCCCCTCTGCCTGACTCCATACAAAACTTTGGTGAGTACTAGAGAGACCTGACCCTCATGCTGTCTTACCTCAACGGAGAAGGAAGAGTGGCGAGAATAGAGAGACAGGAAATGTAAAGTCACATTGCACAGGTAATTTACGTAATTGTAGAATTGGGGAAAAAAAGTTAAAATATGTTCATAAGTGATTTGAAAGCCATAAAGCATTATAGGAAAAATATAAGTTAAACATGCCTATGCAAAATGCTTGGGACCAGAAATATATTGCATTTTGAACTTTAGAATATATATATGGAGAGAGAGAATATAGAGAGAATATATAGAAAGAATATATAGAGAGAGAATAGAGAGAGAATATAGAGAGAATATATAGAGAGAATATATCTATTAGAATATATATATAGAATATATCTATATAGAATATATAGAGAATATATATATAATATATATATATAGAATATGTGTGTGTGTGTGTGTGACAAGATATCTTGGTGATGGTACTCAATTCTAAACACAAAATTCACTTTGTTTTGGTCACTTGTTAGGACAAAATATCTAATACTCACAGCTTAAAGGAGGAGACATGTATTTTTGGCCCACTGTTTTCTGAAGATTCAGCCCAGAGTTAGCTGGGTCCCTGGCAGGAGAGTCATGATGGAAAGGTCTGAAGGATGAAAGCTGCTCATTCCATGCCCTCACATCTAACCATGCACTTCCTCACACCACATTCACTTATGCATGCATTAAGGTCTAATCCACTGATGAGTAAAGCATCATCTAATACAATCATCTTTTAAAAGCCCTATTGCTCAATATATAAGGCCTTAGGGAATGTGCTAGATCAGAGCCATAACATATATCTTATATACATAGCCTGAAGGTCATTTTATAAAATATTTTAATGCATCTGTGTTTCTCTACAACGTGTTACAAGAAGTCAAATGTGATTTTTGTCACTTGGGTCATACTGACACCAAAAACGTTTCATATGTTTGGAGCATTTCAGGTTTAGTATTTTTATGCTACAAATGCTCATCTTGAATGTAATTAAAGTTTTCCTCCTTAACTTTATAATTTTAAGTAAACATCTCTGAGAATTGAGCAACCTAGTTTTGAATCTTTAGAGTTCCAGAATCCTCGTTGTTTCATGTGACAGTATTTGCTGGAAACAGATAGTTCCAATAATTACAAAATGTAAAATCTTCCACACATTTTCTCCTAAATTATGACATTGCCCTTGACCTCCCTCTTCCATTTGATTAATTTAAATACCTAGCATCTCTACTATAGCAGTCCTTCCTGGTCAACTAACCCCATTTTTAACCAGGTAACTCCTCTTCAGATTTCTTAGCAATACTCTTGCCCAAATCTTGTACCTAGAACTTAGTTATGTAATTGTTGAACAGCTGGTGCATAGCCCACAGGACTCACTTCTCTGGACACCTCTATCTGTAGGATTCTAAAGGGTGTTTACTGTGTATTGGGCATGAGTTTTTTCCACAA
>PVIC010020199.1:0-29838 GCA_004025085.1 Thryonomys swinderianus | reverse complement strand
AAAAAAAAAAAGGTTCATCTTGAAATATTTCAGATGTGATATGCAGAGAAGATTAAAAATAATGTATTATTTGGCAATAAAAGAGCCTGGGGTGTAGGTCAGTGGTAGAGTACTTGTATAGAATGTACGAGGGACTGGCTTTAATCCCCAACACTGCCAAATAAATATATAAACAAATGCATAAGTAAAAGAAATTCTGACTGACACATGCTACAGTATAAATAAATCTTGTAAACATTACACTAAATCCTTAGGGACAGAAAAGAGTTTGGGATAGTCTAGGGCTGAGGATTGAGGAGGAATTGAGGTGATTGCTAAGAAGTACAGGGTCTCTTGTGAGGCTGAGGAAACTCTAAAATTGATTGTGGTGCCAAAACACCTGTGGAAACTGTTGAATAGTACATGGTAAGTGGGTGGATGTGGTAACATGAATTACGTCTCAAAGTTTTTCCACACACATACAATGAACTTGGCATGGTCACCACCCAGCTGAATAGCCATTAATTCACCAAATCCCCTTTGCACTTGAGACTCCTCGTGGTTCCTCCTCCCCTCTAAATCTGGTATTATCACTGCTGTGTTTCTTTATATGTTTATGATTTATGCATCTATTCCCTGAATAACATATTACACTGTTTCATATGTTTTTAACTTTATGTGAATGAAGTACATGGCAGGTATTCTTTTGTCACTTGCTTTTTTCTTCCATTGGATGAGATTTGTCTGGGGAACTGTTTGGCAATGGGTCTATTTATCCGCGTCACCACAGGTAGATTTTCCTTGGTAAAAGCACCGCAATTTAACATCCCATGACCTATCTGTCCACTTGCTCTCCTGCTCACGGAGTGTCTTCCTTTCCTTGATTCTGTCGCAGGGCAGGACTACAGCAGCAGCCTTTCCTCAACCACACACCAGTGTTTCCCTCCGCTATGCCCAGGAAAGGTACTGCACTGTGGGAAGGATCTCCCCTTCTCCAGACCCTGCCACATGCTTCTTCAAAGCACTTTCTTCACGTAAGTGAGAAGATCCAGAGAGACAACAGCGAGCTGCTGATTCCCTTGGGCTCTGAAACTGATCCCTAGCCAGGCTCTTCTGGCCTTTCCAGAATCCTCCATTTTCTTATTTGTATTTCCCTAAAAGTCTCCACAACCACGACCACCTGGGTGGGTGTTATCAGTGCTGATCTAGGAGAAACACATTATCAGTGGTGTCCAGGAGGGCTGGGAATCTGGAAGTGCTTTGGGGAGGAAATGGGGAAGAAATTAGTTTAGAAGAACTCCCCATGTGGCCCTCAAGCGCTGAACAAGGGCATGGAGTGCAGGGGGCTTCCAGGGGCAGATGGCTGAGAGCTTAGCGGCAGCTGGGCAGCACCTGGTCTCTGGGCTGCTGCGGTTACTTTAGCTCTCTTCCCGTGCCGGTTACCTGATGCTCCTTCCTTCAGGGGTTGGGGGCAGGAGCTGCACTGGGGTCTTGCCTGGGTGCAGGGCCTTCTCCAAGGTAACATTAAGGGACCTCCCTTCTAGAGCTGGCAGTGCTGAGAAGGGGCTATGGAGGGCAAAGCAGCTTGCTGGTCTGGGGTTTCAGTTCTGGACTTTACTGATGGCTGTCCCACCTTTAAAGCATAACACCCTGCTCTGGGGAGGCCAGGGCTCCCTTCCGCTATGGTGTTGCTGGGTGTGGCCAACAGAATCTACTTCCTGTGGCTGGTGAACCTGGCTGCAGTGAAACCTTCACAGGATCTGCACCTTGGCCTGTTTGCTTCTCATCTGAGACAGAGTCTGCTGAGCACACTGCCAAAGGGCAGAACCAAGGGATGGGGCTAAAACACTACAACCTAACTGAAAATAAATCCGAGCATGGTTGTTTTCAGGACACTTATAACATAAACACTACCTCAAAAATAAACCCAGTTAAGATGGTCAGCCAGATGGATACAGTTAAAGTATGTCAATTGCAACACACGACAGATGTACTGTTGTAAAATTATATTAATACAATTAAATGTAATAAATACTATTGACAATAAATGATAATATAAATTATATTGAAGTATTTGAATAGACTCAAGTGGGTGTCTGGATGAGAGGTGAATGGCTTTTTCATCAAAAAGATGAATTTGAGACATTGCCAAATAGCCAATCAGAGTGCAGATACAACACACGAACATGTGTACTAGATAGCTAATGGACTTGGTTGGGTCTAACATGAATCTTCATAATGTGATACACTGTGTGTCATAACAGATTTACTTAATGCACTCGTGTGAAATAAACATTTCCTGAATTTTTTGCCTGCAACATATTGTCACTTTTGTGTGGACCATTGTTCTTAACTGTCATCATTTTTGTTGCCACTCCTATCATCTAAGTCTTCTATTAGCACTTGACTTAGTGGAAAATTTGCGGAGCCCAGCCACACGAGATCAGACTTGGGTGAAGAATCCAAGGGATAAAACCACTGACAGCTGGGTTGCCAATGTACCACAAGCAGGCTACAGGGACAAGAAGTGCTTATTTAAGGACAGCTCTACTGCTGGACACAAGAAATTGGGCCAAAGGTTCTATAGGAAATTCAGGCTGGAATTTGGGTTTTCTGAAGAATTTTTGACTATTTAAGTAAATGAAGATCATTGTCTAAAAACAAATGTAGATTGTTGTACATGAAAAAATAGGATGTCTCCTGAAAATAAATCCTACTGGGTCTTTTTTTTTTTTTTTTTTTTGAGACAGGGTCTCACTTTGTAGTTCAAGCTGGCTCTGAGCTCACTAGGTAGCCCAGGCAAGCCTCGAACTCAGCAATCCGCCTGTCTCTGCCTCCCGAGGCTGGGATTACAGGCGTGAGCCACCATGCCCAGCCTACTGGGTCTTTTGAAGCAAAACTTCACAAATGAGGCAGATTTGTGTTTGGAGCTAAACGGGAGGTGCTACAGGGACAAAGTCACAGGGGAGGAGAACTTCAGAGTTCACCAGATAGAAAGTGAGAAAAAAGATGTCAGCGGGGAGGGGCATGAGTGCATGGGGACACGGTGGGGTCCAGCAGCGAGCAGCCTAGTTTTACTGAGAGACAAGGAAGGTGGCAGGAGATGGCCGAGATCAGGCTACAGAGAGAAAGCTGTGTGGGGTGAATAAGAGCACAAGGGAGCCAGGGCTGGTTTGGGAGCAGAGTGGAACTGAAGACACCCCAGCGCTGGTGAAGGGCAGAGAGTGTGGGGGTGAGGAAGACACTGGTTGTGCTGATGCAGGGCTGAGCTGGCCGTGGGGAAGGCAGATGGGTCCTGACCAGGGCTGCATAGTCAGGAGGAGCTGGGGAGGAGCGGACGGAGGCCCACACAGCACGTGAGACACCCTCCTGGCCACAGAACAAGGGAGTATCTGAACACCAGTGACAAGAGCAATCGAACAGTAGGGTCCCTTACCAGGTGGCCCTCGGGGACCTGCTTTAAGAAATAGGCAGGGATGACTCAGAGGCAACACATCAATTATCTGCATGTCAAGTAGGGTTTCTGAGCTGCCTGAAAACAGTATTTCTTCAGTTGAAAAATTCTCCCTGAAATAACCATCAGCTCTGTGATCCTTTTCTTTGTTGATGGCATCAAGGGACACTGAGGTCTGAAGTCTCCCTTTTCTAGGTTAGCCGAGTCTGAAGTGAGGAGGCCACAAAGAATGGGGTGTGGTTGTGGGTTTGCTCTGCACTGGCCCAGGGAGGCGAGAGGAGCCCAAAGTGAGCCCGAAGCCCTGGCCACAGGCTCTGCCCATGTAAATGTCGTGGGGCTGAGGAGAGGGTTCACAATGTGTGGGCAGCAGCTCTCACCACAGAGAGGGAATGACCAAGGCTGGAGAAGCTGCTCTGACCTAAGCATAAATAACAGAGAGAAATAAGCATAAATAAGCATAAATAGCTCATGAGAAAATCAAGTCCTGCTCATAGGGCCACTGACTTCTGCTGTTGGAGGGGGCGTCCTGCCCTGTGAGGGATATTCCACATCACTCTGGGCCCCAAACCTTCTCTAACATTATGCTCTGTGAGGATAATACAGCTGGGGCACAGGCGCTGCTGTTCATGCTCCTGCACCCATAGCAGACACGATTAAATGATTACCACACTTCCTGCTGAGCCTGATACTGCCTCAGAAAGCTGACTCAGCACAGCCTTCCAGGCAGCCATTACCAATCAGTCACCCTCAGCCTGAAAACCATTTGACCTCGCTGGACAGAGAGTTAAACTCCTCATCCTAACTTTGCAGACTTGATGTCTCTTTTCACCTTCATCCTTGCCTATGCATTTCCTGTCACCACGCTGCGCTGTGCTCCACATGCCTTAAACTGCTTATTATGTCTCTAAATATTCCTGCCTTATCTCCAAGCCTTCCAAGTGTTGTCCTTGACAGTCCCTGGAAAGCTTTCTATGCTGAGTGCTGGTCATTCCTGGATATCTGTTCTCCCACCTCTCACAGTAACAGAGTATACTCTGGGCACCAGGACCCACTAGGTAAGCAGGCCACTAGGTGCTGGCCAATGGGAGGATTTGAGCATGCACAGCCCTAGTACTTTCCTTGCTTCTGCTAGGAGGCGAGAAATGAAGCAGCTGCCAAGGGCTCAGAGAGGAAGGTGACAGTGCCCCTTCCCAACCTTGGGTCATGCCCAGTTGGCTTACTAAGTGAGAGAGGCCTGCACTTTTACTTTAAGTCCCGATATTTGGGGGGCTTTGGTGTGGTGGCAGCTGAGCCTGTACCCTAACTGTACACCCTTCCACCTGCTTCCTGTGCCCAGCCTCAGGGCCACCTCCTTGGTATAGCTCCAGTACCGCTCCCGTAGGGTCCAAAGCTCCTCGGAGCTCTCTAGCCCTTGCCACACCTCATGACCAGTATTCTGACGCTGGGCATGGTCACAGCCTCTCTTCACAGGAAGAAGCCTGACAGATGGCGTCTTCCCTCCCCACTAGCCACCTCCACACAAGGGCCAGCGACGGAGGGTACCGAGAGGCAGAGCTGAGCCCACTTGCCCTTATGGCTATGGCAGCCCCAGCTTCAGCTGGGCGGTCAAGGTGTGCCCCTGAGCTGCCCTTCCCTTATAGGCGAGGCCCAGGCCGTGAGGCGACAGGCCTCAGTAGCTCAGCTGGCCATGGCTTCTGTGTGTCCAACACCATAGCCACAAGCCCCAGCCTGCATGTGGCACCAGCCACCCCACCCAGCCCCAGGGAGGTGGACTGAAGGAGCTCCTTCCTTGCCAGCTGGAACCTATATTGTCCTCCTCTTCCTTTGTTAATTAGAACTGGGCTCAAGAATGGGTGAATTTCCCTGATCTTTGTTTTCACCTCAAGTGGCCCAGGAAGTCCCACGGTATGTGTATCTTTTCTCAAGGCCCTTCTCCCATCCCACCAGACTGACTGCAGCTTTACGAACGGTCCACAACTATTCCTCTGCACTCTTGCCTGCGTGTCCCTCCCAACAGACGTTTGACCTCCGGCATCCCATTGCTGGCTTCAGAGCCCAACACAGCCCTGGCAAACTGCATGTGTGGCCCAGAAGCAGGATGCAGCCAGCTCTGAGCCAATCAAGAGCTATTTTGGGTTAGGGAGGATCCCATAGGATGCTGGTGAGGTCAGACTAGGAAGGGAAGAAGGTCGGTTCTCTGCCCATGATTACATGTCCCAAGCTCTCTGAGTAGTGCCCAAGGGAAGAACACACTCACCATAGGACTTGGGGAGTTGGCCACAGAGGCAACCAGGGCAGATCTGGGCCCTGACCAAGGGCTATGGACCCTGACCAAGGGCCACTGTGGGCAGGAAGTGTGTTTATTTGTTGTATCCTGTGGAGGTGATTCCAGCATTAGGCAAGACTGGGGGTGGGGCAGAGAGGAAGGCATCCAAAGCAATCAGGTGGCAGATGGAGATGACAAGCAATAATCTAATCATCAGGAATGATTACTGAATGGGTTGAACATTCACTGCGCATCTGCTATGGATGGGGTGCAATATTAAGCACTGGTGAGATCAAGGTGAATAGCACTTTGGATCTGTCTGTGGCACTTTCCAACAGCACAAGTCCTACAAATATCATAAGATATTTGTAAACTGGTACTAAAGGAAGAATCAGAGCTGCATGGCGCAGGTGAGAGGAAAGACATTTTACTTGCACATTTGAGGAGGGCAGCGTTTCAGGACGTGAGAACTTTATCTCTTGTCAGTGTTCTGAGGACAGTTCCCCATCAGACGAAGTGGTCAGTATTGTGGCTGGTGCACAGTGGGTACTCACTTGAGGACAGCAACAGAAACCGCTCTGACTTAGGGCAGCGCAGTGTGCACGTTGGGGAGATTTCTTTATTTCAAGGTGCAATACCTCTGGGTTGGGGGAGAGGGAGGTGAGGCAGGCGCAGGGACCGTGCAGGCTGAACCCAGGAGGTGTACTGCATCCTGAGATCCAGGAGGTGAGGTGCCCTCCTGCCCCCTTTCCAGCCCTTGGCCTGACCCTCCAAGGAGCGGTGGAAGGTATCTGAACCTCCCAGTCGCTCCCTGAACTGGGCTGCTTGTAACTGTATGCGTCTGATCAAGCTGCCCAGCTGAACTTCTCAGTCCCCAGGGAACCAGACACCTGAGGCCCTGCTCTGCCCAGCATGGTCCCTGCTGCCTCCCTCTGTGCCCTATAAGCGCTTGCTGCCAACCCTTCCTTCTCCCCAGTGGGCCCTTCTCCACCACTACCATGTTCTGGACACCTTGGCCAAGACCAAGACCCTCCTGGTCCCTCAGGGTCTCCCAGCAGAAAAGGGGGGAGGTGAGGTGCTCCTCCAAGTCTCTGGCCACCTGTCTCTCCAGCGCCACCTCCCAGAACCTCCACTGTGACAGCAGCCAGCCCTCTGGAGGTGTCAGACAGCTGCTCTGCTTTCCCAGATCAGGCAGGGGAAGGAGAAGGCTCAGCCTGGTCATGACCACGCTGTGCTCAAGGCCCTGACACCGGGATGTGGAGTTTGATAAGGATCTCGGGGCGCCTTTGCCGTACACCAGGCAGGTGAGGAAGTAACAGTAATAACAGTGTTTAGTGCAGATCAGACGCAGTGCTAATATCTCAGACAGTCCAAGATCACCCCACAGAAGCTCCACCGTGTATGTGTAGGATGACTATGATCCTGCTTTCAGACGAGGCAACTGAGGTACAAAGAGAGAGGTGAAGAAATTCTCTGAGGGTCACAACCGGTACTCGGAAAGGTGGAATTCAAACTTAATCTGCAGCTCCAAACTTCCTGCCCTTAATCAGTTGTGAGTGATTGGGAGTCATGAGGACAGTAGGCAAAACGACTAGAACGGGGATGTCCACGGCTACTGTACCAAGGTGCTGCCACGCACCCTCATGTCTACCTCGTCTCATTAACCATGCCTTCATTCCTCTCCAGGAGACTTCTCCAGCCCCCTGCGCCCAACTGCCTGGGCTCCGGGGGAGGGAGGGAGCTTCCCAGGGTTTCTGCATACCCTTTTGAATTAACCCTACGACCCACTTCTAACTGTGGCCAGCTGAATCCTTTCACCCTCTCAAGTCTCCCGGCGCACGTGCCCGCTCCGTGACTCCCACCTCAGCCCACGCACACCTGGCCATGTGGTCCCTTCCCATGTGTTTAACATCTGCTAGCCCCCTGCCCTGGCCTGCGGACCCTGAGTGAGGGTTCTTGGGGCCCTCACCTCCTGTGGCCAAAAGAGTCCTACCAGAGAGCAAAGACAGCAGCATACTCTGTGGCGGCCACTTGCCCCCAGAGGGTGTCAAGGGGGCCACACTCTGGACCGGTAGGTCCAATCTCCCTGGGATTACCTTCATGTGTTACCTTGTCTCTCTCTGCCTGTTTTTAGGGCTTGCTTCCCCACTCCAAAGGAGCATGGCTCATGCCTGGTACTTGAAGGAATAGGGCACCTTGCTCATCTGTTGTTCTGACACATGGCCAGGAACCTGGCAAAGTTCTCAGAGCCCTGGGCTGTCTCGTACCAGTGGTTTAACCTTTAGTTAAGGAAGCTGAACTCAGCACCCAGCACAGCAGCTGACACTGGGCAGCTGCCCTGCACAGTGGAGGCACATCCACAGAGCAGACCAGTGACACCAGAACAGGTGCCCTCCACAAGAGATCTGACCATGCAGGGCGGGCACATGGCAAAAGCAGCATTTGAATCCAGATTAGACCAGCTAACTTTGTCTCACTCCATCACCCAGCGATTTTTAAGGGGTCTGATACCAGGTGTGTGAACATGAGGGTGTGTATGTGAGTGGCTTAGGTGTCATACACTGAGGCCATCGCACCAAGACCTCTGGTAAGGGCAAATAGCCTTACAATAATGGGCGCCCTCTTTATTCAGGTAACAAACATTCTGTGTGCTGACTGGTTCAGGAGCTGAGGCAAGAGATGGTGAGCATGGCAAGTGGGTCGCCACTCTCATGGAGCCGATCTTCCCTTGGGCTCTACCTAGCACATAGTAATTTTCAAGACTTGGCCACATCAGTCATCTTAGATGATTCTAGCAGTTAACCCTAACCCTAAACCTAAACCTAAGCCCAGGGCTAACCTTAGCCAAGCACTAAACATAGCCCAGGCCCTAACCTAGCCATAGGCCTCCCCTTACCCAAGCCCTAACACTAGCCAAGGATATAACCTTAGCCCCAGGCCTAACCCTAAACATAGCCAGGATCCTAACCCTAGACCAAGGCTTCAACACTAACGCTAGCCAAGGCCCTAAACCTAGCACCAGACCAAACATTAACACCAGCTCGAAGCCTAGACTGGGCAAAATGCTAGACCCAGGATTCAACGTAGCTCCAGGCCTAACAGTAGCAGAGGCCCTAAGTCTGACACAGACCTCACTGGAAGCCCAGCCTGAACCCTAGACAGGGCCAGAAACTAGCACCAGGATTCACCTTAGACCAAGAACTAACTCAAGGCTGGGAACTAACCCTAGCCCCAGGCCTCACCTTAGAACCAGCCCTATCCTAGCCCCAACACTAACCCAAGTTCCAGGCCTCATCATAGGCCCAGATCAGGCTTAGTAAGGGCACTAACCCTAGGCCCAGGCCTCACCTTAGACCTAGCCCTCACCATAGTCTGAGCCCTAACCCTAGTCACGGGCAACACCCTAGCCCAGAACTAAACTTACACTGGCCCCTAACCCTAGACCCAGGCTTCACCTTACCACAGCCCTCATCCTACTCTGGGCCCTAACCTTAGCCCCAGGCCTCCCCTTAGGACCAGCCCTCACCCTAACCCAGGCCCTAATCCTAGCCCTATTCCACACCTTAGCCCGAGCCTTAACCCTAGCCTGGCCCATTAGTGAGTAGACAGTGGATAATCTTCATAAGCACCATCATTTCCCCCTCCTTTCAAATGGCAAGCAATGCCCAAAGTGGCTAAGCATGACCACTAGGCAGGACTTCCAGTTTCATTTCTGCCTGGGGACACTCACCTCATGGTTCACAGAGCTCTTACCTGGTGGGCAGTTACATCCTGGGGACATCTTTGGGGCCTCCCGCCGCCTCCTTAAGTGCAGTTGCCATTTCTGTGCAAGGAGACAGAAAGAGGAGTCACCCAGAGTTTATAACACCAGGCCCTGTGAAACATCTGCAGGCTGATGGGACAGAGAAAGGACATCGTTCCTGGGTCAAAGACTGCCAGTAAATAGCCCTCCATTGGCCACCATGTCTGCACAACAAGCAGAGGAAAAGGCCTATCGCAGTAACCTCAGGGTCTGATGTCTTCAGCTCTTAGCCCCAAACCCAAGACCTTATAAGCCTTCTGCATCCCATGCTCATGTGCACAGTGAAAGGCTTTTCATCTCCCTGCTAATTGTTTCCATCCTTGGACAGGGCTCCGGGTGAGTGTGGGGAAGGGAGAATGCCCTGTGTTTCTCTGCTATCTCTCATGAAGCCAACATCGGCAGATGGGCAGGTATAGGACTTGCAGACCCTCAGCACCCTTCCATAATACTCTTCCTCAATAGCTACAGGTCACTGTGCCAGTCTGGAAGAACACCCCCTACTCTTCAGGAGGGTCACAAGCATGGTGGGAAGTGGACAAGTCCATACAACACACAGCAGGATGCCCACAGGTGCCATTATGCCCGAATGTCCACCCCACTGAGGGCAGCATGCCTAGTGTCTGTGTGAGGCCTCTTCATTCTCCTACACTTGATCTTAGCCAAAAGGCCAAGAAGCGATTGCTTCATCCTCCTGATGAGGTAGCCCAGCTATCCCAGAGGTGTGTGGGGCTGGACTGCCAGGCTCTCGGACTGTGTCTGTCGCAGTCCCAGGCTTCAGGGTTACTAAGAGGACCAGAAAGGCCGATGCACACAGAAGTGTCTCACAAGTCGGAAGCCCTAAGTGAGCATCAGCCATTACTGCACCCATATTACAGGTGAGGCCCTGGGCACAGAGGGTGGAGCTGAGGTCCAACCCCACACTCTGACACTGGTGCAGCAGTGAGAACCTGGCCACCACAGAATCAAATTGGCCCTTAGTGTAGTTCATCTGATTCCAATAGGGATTTTGAAAACTGTTACAGAGGCTGCTGCCAATATTTTTCAGTGGGTGGTTTGCCATGCAAATTTGCATTTCTAGTTTCTCTTAAAAAATGGGCAGATCCTGCTACATGGCCTTGCAGTCTGGCTGGGAAAACCTGGCTGTGTTCAGAGGCTGCTGTCCCACTGGACAGCACTGGCCAGTTAGCAGCTCATGCAGACCATACGTGTTTCCCTAGCATTTGCTTCCACAGTGCTGCAGCATTTTGCCCTTAAGGATGAGCCACAGGAGAAGCAAAGAAAGTCACAGGGATGTCATGGAGCTGACATTGGTAGTGGGGAGCAGAAGCTTCAGGGCAAGCTAATGTCTGCTGTGCCCTCTGTGCTGAGCTGAGCACTTCGATACAGAGAACCACGTCTATCTGTCACAATCAAATTCCAAGTGACCGCAGTAGCTCCTCAAGGAAACAGACTCACATGAAGCATCATCACAGCCAGTGTACAGAGGGTCTGGGCAGGGCACTCAGGCCCCTGAGCCCAGGTCCACTCTGTCTGGCTGAGGAAGGTAAGTACAGACGTCCCTGTGAGGAGGCATGGGGACAGACATGATGGGAAGGGACACTGAGGTCCGAAGGAGGCAGGAGGTCAAAGAGATAGGAAGAGTGGGAACAGCCCCTGACTTAGGGAGGGATGGGTGGCACCCAACTGTAAGGCAGATGGGTATCAAGGCCAGATGACAGGTGGGCAGAGTGGCCCCAGGACAACATCTGGTGAGAGAGTCTTGATAACCAGGTCTGAGTCTGGCTCACAAAGGCCACTTTGCAGCAAGAGGATTCAGAGGTTAATTTCCACATCTTTCCCACTGACAGCCTGTGGGGCTGTTTCCAGTGGGCATGTGGCACAAGCCTGCTAATGGTGGAGCTGGACAATAACCCGCAAGCCATGGCCAGTGAAGTTTACAATGATCTGGCACAGGTTGTGATGACAGGTCCACAACTCATCCAACAGCAGCCCAGTGCTAGGTGCCAACAAGACACATGGCTCCAGCCACTGCCACCGAGGAGGCCTTCTTTCTGTCTCTGACCCCAAGTGTTCATTTGGCCCCCTCACATCTGTGTTCCCTACCACTGTCAACCCTTCCCCCTGCCCCAGTCTCCCCATCCTGCCCATGAAGGGACCATAGGCCAGCAAGTGCCCTGCCTTCCTGCCTGGGTGGCTTCTTCTTCCACATAGGTTATTTTTACCAGGAACTGTACACGGCTTCTCTCAAGGGCCTTGGTAAATATTTTAGGCTGTACAAGCCCTCACGACCTCTATCACAATGACTCAAATGTCTGGTCATAGATGAAAGCAGCCACGGACAATTCGAAAACGAAGTAGTGTGGCCGGTGTTGCCACAGAAACAGGTTAACACAATCAGGCTCGCAGCCAGTTGAGGCTGTGGTGCATCCACCCTAATGGAATCGTGTAGATGTGCTGTTCTTCCTCTCATCGTGAAAAGAAAAGAAACGGTTTCTCCTAAAGGTGTTTAGCTCTTTTCCTATAAAAGTCCCTGGTGGTAAGTCCATAGGCCACTCCTACTACATTCTCTGTTCTGTGGTCACCATGCTCTGCTCTGCATGGAGCTCCCCTGGGCAAATGGCAGCCTCGGAAGTGCAGTGCGGTGACAGTCCCAGGGGCAGGGTTCACTGCTCTCCTCCAGGAAACCCTTTCAGAGCAGGGCTCCTGGGAGGCCAGCTCTCTCCGCCTCCCTCCTGTAGCCCGGACTGTCCCCTTGGTGCTCTTCTCTGGCTCCTTCTTGTGATTGCTTCCTCTTCATCTTCTAGCCGTACCCAGTATCAGCCTTCTCACCACCTCCAGCAGGGCCACCTGGCCCAATAGCAGGATAACCTTCCGCAGGTCCCTCTGCTGCTGCCTGTGTCCCCACAGCCAGTTCTCAGCACAGCAGCTAGAGTGATCATGTAGGCTTCTTGCTCTGCACCTACCAGACTTTCTCCTGCCTCAGGGCCTTTGCACTTACTGGTCTTTCTGCCTGTGTGTCTTTCCCAGCTATCTGCTCAGCCTGCTCACAATGAGGCCTTCCTTGCTATGTGAGCCCCACCCCTATACTTCCAATCTCCTTCCCTGATTCATTTCCTCTTTAGGTTTATTTATTTGTATATTTTGCCAGCTTTTCTTGCTTAGTGCCTCCCTCTACATTAGAAGGTAAATTCCATGAGGACATGAATACTTGTTCTGTTTTATTCTCTGCCATATTTCCAGTGCCTAGAATAGGGCTCAGCACGTGGCAGGTGCTCAGTAAGTCCTGGTTGTTTACAAATCAAGTGATGTCACATTAAGCTCTGATTTCCGGTCTGTCTTGTACCACTTAAGGGTTGGCAGCTATGGGCCAGGTGGTGCTGGCCCCTTGTAGATGGCACCGCGACACTCTTCCCCAGCTGGCTTTACCTGTTTAGGCAACACTTTGGCCTCCTTAGGTGCGTGAGTGTGAGAGGCCTGGTTAGAAGTGTCCAGGCTGAGGCTCAGGAGTGGGTGGGAGCCTTTCCCAGCCCCTGCATGGACCCCTCACAACCTTGAGAGCCAAAGTCTTCCAGCTTCTTCCCTGCTGGCAGCCAGGGCCTCCTGGAATGCCCTGCATGGCCAGAGCTGAAACATCACCCGCCTGATGGGTTGAAGCTATTAAAATGCCTGTATCAGTATCAAAGGGAAAATGCCAGGCGGCCACTAGCTGCCCCAGAGAATGCACTTCCAGCCGGCCTTGGGTTTAGGGGCCACTCCCTCCCCAGGTCCCAGTTTGAGGGCCTTTAAAGGGACCTATTTCCACCTGGCCCCATCCTATATCCTTCAACCTACATGAGCTGGATCCGAGTTGAGTCGTGGTGTGGGGAACAAGGAGAGGCCAGCTAAGCTCTGATCTGCATAATGTGATCATGAACTTGCCCTTTCTTTGTGGGAACCTGCGAAGTGGGGGTGTTGGCCCCCTGCCAATCTCCTATAATAACAAGCGAGTGTCACAGAGACCAGGAAGCACTGGCAATAATGACCAATAATCCCAACCACACACTGTGAGCACCATGTACAGTGCACTGGGCTAGGTGCTTCAGGGAAAAATGTCATTAAGGATGAGTTTGTCAGCCTGTTTAAACCCAAGGTCTTGTCCCAACTTTCCCAACAACTGTATATTAAGCCAAAGATGGAGTCCCTGTGGGCCTGGACATCCTCATTTGGACAAAAGAAGGATCAGGCGTGAGGCAGCATGAACACCTGGCTGGCAAGGTGGTGTTCGGTGGTCAGGTGAAGGCCATGTCTATCTGGAGCTGCTGCAGAGCCTGCCTGCTCCACCTGCACCAAGAACTGGCGTGGCCCTGCCCAGCTGGCCATGTGGACTGTACAGTCACTGAGCAACAGCCACACATCCTAGACTCAGCACGGCTCTCCCTGCTCTGGGAAATGCAGGTCCTGCTTCCACAAGAGGGAAGGAAGGAGGGAGGGCCTGGCCTTCTGACCCTGAGGCCAGAAGGTAAATCAGAGAAGATGCCTAGGTCTGTGGTAGGTAGGCAAAGCTTCGGTACCTTCACCAGTGCCCCTCCCAATGCCAGGCACTGGGCAGTGTCAGATCCTCTACTGCAGCAGTTATGCTAATGAAATGCTGATGCACAGCTGGTATCTCGCAAGCACACTGAACAAAATCACATACTTCTAGGTCTGCCCTCTAGGCTGGATCCCCACAGTCCCAGGAGGAGGTAGGCTTTGGGCTGGGCTCAGGCTAGATGGGGACGGAGAGAGATGGCCTCAGCCGGGAGCTGAGGCTCAGCAGCAGGCCCAGCTACTCAGCGATGGCTCCTGGGACCGAATAGAAGGGCGAACCCCACAGAAGGGGTCTGTTCAAAGGACAGCCCGTGTGGGGCCACTTGCCCCAGGGTGCAGGCAGCTTGGCAGGGTAGAATCAGACCGGAGGAGGCCCAGACATCCAGCCTACACCCACCCACCCAGACTCACCCAGCTGCTCTGAGGCCTGTGTGATCCAGGGGTGCGGTGGGTGACCAAGGAGTTGGCTTCTTCCTCCCTCCCAGCTTCCTTTGTGCAGTGGACTTGGCATCTGATCACAGCCTGCTGGGGCCATGAGACAGGGCCTGAGGGTCTGTCTGCTCCCTGCTTTGACAGAAGCACAGATCTCTGTGGTCCCTCACTCTAGCTCAGGAAAGGCAGGGAGACGAGGAAGCACACCCTTGTATGACCACCCCATCCTTTGTATGGGAAGTTTTTCCTTCCGGTGGACCCAAGGCCCTGCTTGCCTTGGCCAAGTGGAGGAGCTGGAATCTGCAGTTGGCACAGGTGGAACCACTGGGCACAGGGCCCACCTTGCAGGTTTCATCGCTGTGCAGCAGCCCCCTGCACAGAGCAGCAGTGGTGAGGACTGGAGCCCTGGTAGAAGGTGCAGCTGCACCCCTCTTCCCTTGTCCTCCTTGCACACAAGTGTGGAAAATGCTACGCAGTAAGCTGAGCAGGCACGAAGTCTCTCTCCTGTGTGACTGTCACAGAAGTGACAGCAGCCAACCAGGTGAAGCCTGGGCTCCAGGGCTGGCACAGAGACAGCACAGAAATGCACCAAATGACAACCATTCAGTGTTTTCTGCACCCAGCTCGTGAGCAAGGAAAGTGAGACAGAGACAGGGGCACTATCCTGCGGGACCACAGCCAGACTGGAGGCCCAGAGGTATGATTTGAACCCAGGAGCCTGGCTCAGAGTCCATATCCTCTGCTCTCTCTCTCTCTCGGGGACAGGTGGGGCTTGTCTCTTTCAAGGAGATGAAAGTATCTGTTACTGGAGGACAAGGTGTTGTTCAAAGGCCTCTGTTTTAACTTGTTTAATTCGGAAAACAATCTTCAGGGAGGGAGACACACTGCCATCGTTCCCACTTAACAGAGGTACCTCCCAAGGCACAGAGGCTTCACACGGCCACAATCAGCAGAGCTAAACCTGCACCCAGCATTCTGCCTCTGGGGCCTGTGCTCCCGGCAGAACAGAGCGACTCCAAACAGCTGAGCTCAAGGGTCTGGGGGCTGGAGAGCGGGGTGAGGCTGGACACGGGCCCCTGCTCTGTGTGAAAGCTGTGCCTCTGGGCTGGCAGCCTTGGGTGATCACTGAAGGGTTTTAATGAGGAGGGTGGGGTGGTAAGAGGGATCCCCAGTCTCAGTATGGATGACAGCGGGGCCAGGTGGAGCCACATGAGCAGATGGGCCAGGAGATGGGCTAGCACAGACAGTGAGGGGGGCTCTAGGATGGCACCACCAAGATAAGATAGAGGCCTGGGAGGGAGGGGTTTCCTGCTCAGTGCAGGCACACTGACTCTGAGGTGCCAGGATGCAGGATGGTGCACATGGGGATGGGAGCTCAGCATGAAGAGCAAAGCTGTGCAATCTCAGAATAGTCTACTTGTAAGGTAGTGAGCTCCCCATTACTGAGGGTGTGCAAATGGGAGGACCAGGGCTGCTCTGGGGGTTCCTGATGTTTTATTGTTTTGAAACAGGGTCTTGCTAAGTATTCCAGGTTGGATCTGAACTTATTAGGTGGCCCAGGCTAGGTGATCCTCCTGCCTCAGCTTCCAAGTGCTGGGATTGCAGGGTTTGCACCACCCCCAGAAGGCCCTTCCTCCCAACCCTCAGATCCTAGGGGGTGAGGGAGGCTGGAAGGTGCAGACGCCCCCCCGCCGGCTCCTGAGTTTTGCAGCCTCCTCCCACATGAAGAAAGCTTGGGAGGGGGTGGACCACGAGCTCTTTCTGATGTCCCTCCTACTCATTCCTCTCTGCATCCATGGCCAGGGGTCATCCTTCCTGGCCTGTCCTACAAGCCCAACCCAGAAATGCCTCCGTACTGTCCCTGCAGCCTCACAGACACCTGTGTGTGTCTAGTCCTGGAGATGACTGAAGCCAGGTCCGGGCCAGGTTGGGGCAGCCAGGCCTTCCTGCTTTGACCTAAAAAGCAGGGAGAAATGCGGCCACCGGCCACCACTGGTAGGAGGCTGGGCGCAGAGAAACCGGGAAGGCTGCAGGGCTGGGGTGGGGCTGGGGAAGAGAAAGAGTTGAGGAGGCAGAAGCCCATCTAGCCACACAGGATGTCAGGAATCCCGCAATAGCCTCCAGGCAGGGAGACAGGGGCCAGCATCCTCAACCTAGGGCCACCCCCGTAGGCAGGCAGTTCCGCCCCTTTGTGTTCAGCTTGCCCTAGCTTTTTGAAGGACCAGGGCATGGGTGCGCCTTGGAGAACTGTCTGTAGGGACGCTCCCTGCCCCGGGCCCTGGGCAAGGGCATGTCAGTGCAGTGGGGGAGGGGTGCACCCCAGCTCTCAGTTTCCCTTGGGAGCGCCTGCTTATTTCTCTCACCTGCTAAGACTTAGTAAGTTGGGTTGAGAGAATCAGAGTCCAACCAAAAGAGCCAGCAGAGGCTGGGGCTGCGGTCCAGTGGCGGAATGCTTGCCTACCACATGTAAGGCCTGATCCCCAGAACGGATGAGGGAGCCCCAGGGTTCTGTGAGGCTTCCCTGGTGATTCCATCTTTTGAAAAGTGACGGCAGCAGAGGTCCTCCTGCTGCTCCTTCTTCAGACCTGCTGGCCTTTTGAAGCACTCAGTGTGCAGCAGGACTTTCACTGACACCTCCCATGATCCCATGACCGCCCTTCAGTCCCTCATGCCCTGGGGGGCCCAGGTGACCCATGTTTTCCCAGCTCCCCAGGTGATTCTAACACTGCCTTCCATTCAGATCCAGGCCTTTGAGGGGGTCTGGGTACAAGGAGAGGAAAAGAGAATAACTTTAAAATGCCCAGCTACTTTGGAATATGAGCCCTCACTTGTGTCTAAAGGGGCATCACACAGCTGGTACAAAGAGACAGATATTATTTAGGAAGGTGGATAAGATAAAAAAGAAAAGATGAAAAGCAAGGATCGGTGAACAAGTAGAACTGGGAATGTGACTTATACAGACCTCTGCCCAAAGGACCATGTTGTGCCTGCCAGCAAAGTCCAGACCAGTGCCCAACTTCTGCTGAGTCCCAAAGACAGGAACAAGCCCATCTCATAGGCAATCTAGAAGCCAGGCCTGGCAGGCTGGGTAGGCTCCTCATCACGTGCAGCAGGGGAAGGTTCCTACAACAGGGAACAACACCAGCCTGACCGCAAGCTGGTTCAGCAAAGACCACCTCTGTGGGTGCTGCATCCAAGCAAACCGGCCCCACCCATGGGTGCCTCGGCCTGGCAGCAGACCCCCACAGTATGGCAGGTCACGCCTAGGAGCGGATCCTGGTGCCTCCCACTGCCAGCTCCAGGCCTGCACTGCCAGGTTCAGGGTCTCTCACTGTGCTCCTCACTAGCTGTGCTACTTTGGAGAAGTTACTTCACCTCTTTAGGCTGCTATGTTCTCTTCTGTCAAAAAGGAACTGTAAACGTAGTAACCACTTCAGGGCCACCCACATCTTATCTCCTCCAATGATGAGGAAGAATGTAATGGTTACAAATCCCCACAGATGGATGTTTTTATTTACCACTGCAGCAACCCTTGCCGGAATGCGGTCATGTCCCTGTTCCGATCGGCACCCTGAGTCTTTTGTCACGTGACTAGTGGCAGCGGTCCACGTGGCCATGCCTGCCTCACTATTCTCCTCCCTCCTCACCGAAAGCAAACATCTTGTGAGCAGCCTGGGCAGATGAAGATGGAGCTCCCAATCTTGCAGTGGGGACAGGGGGGTGGGGCCCCTAGTTGCTCAATCCAGGTGGGATGTCATGGCACTGAATCACCTGCACTGTCCCAGCTGGGAGCCCTGGTTTATGGGGTTGTCTCATCCTCTGTGGACTGCTGTGAAGCCTCCTTCCAGGGCGTGCTTCCTGGGAGAGGAGTCTAGCTGGGCCTCATGAGGGAGGCCTGGGGGGCATTGCTGACTGAGACTCCTCGGTCAGCCTCTAGCTGAAGACTTTTTTTTTTTTTTTGAGACAGGGTCTCACTTTGTAGTCCAGGCTGGCCCTGAGCTCACTACGCAGCCCAGGCAAGCCTTGAACTCGGCAATCCTCCTGTCTCTGCCTCCCGAGTGCTGGGATTACAGGCGTGAGCCACCATACCCAGCACTGTGGTATGTGGTATTGATGGCTGGTGGGTGTGAGTCACCAGGCCCAGCATTGTACGTGGTTACCAGGGATCATACTCTGGCCCTTGCGCTTGCAAGGCAGGCGCCAGAACCACTAAGCTAAATCTCTGGCCCCTAGCTGAAGACTCTTAAACCAAACGGATGGCAAAACCTGCATTCTATGTGGACAACCCCTCCACGACTCAACAAGAGACCAAGGGACTGTCAGTCCTGGTCCCTGTCATCAGGCTGTGTGTGACCAAATGTAGGAATGGGCATCTGTAGGCAATCAAGGGGCAAGACTGACACAAGGTGGTGGGGGCTGAGCCATGGATGGCAAGTCGACTACTTCATGCATGGCTTGGTGGACCAAGAGTGCAACCCAGAGCCTTGGGTTGGAAAGATGTGGAGGCCAGCTGGGCTCCATGGGAAAGAGTACATCAAGTGATTAGTGATGTCTGCATGGTCTGGGGTAGAAAAGCCCCCAGCCTTACTATGATGGATCTCCTTGGACCTAACATCAGGTGCAGACAGGATGAACAGTGGGCAGTCAGAGCAGGCAGAGAACCCACACAGGGCTGGAGTGGCTGGAGAAGACTTTCCAGAAGGCACTGATTGACTAGGATGACTAGGAATAAAAGAAAAGGCATCCTTCTGAGAATGGTTCAATTATGAAACTAGGTTTCAGGCAGATGAACTTTGTTTTGGTGTGTTCACTTTCCTCATCAGCACTTGTACAAGGGCTTGGCTGCTCCATGGAACCCTATGTTTAGCTTGTTGCTACCTGCTAGATTTAAGGTTTTAGAACAAATGGTAAGGCTATGTGACAACTCTCCCTGACTTTATGCATGGTAAACAAGCTTTTAAGCAAACCTACTTAAGAATCATGAAATAGCTTTTTACCTTTGTCATCTCACTAGTTAGACATAGCTTCCTAGAACACTGTGTTGAGAAGGATTCTGAAGCTATGAGTAAATGCTGTAGGAAAGTGTGCTACAATTGATTAGCAATGTCTCCCCAGGGCCCTGGAATCAGAGCAAAGTGCACACTAGTGTACTGGCTTCCAGTGACTCAGCTAATTGCCTAGGAAACAGAAGAGCTGGTGTGGAGGGAAGGTACTTGCTGCAGGCTTCATTCTACCCCATGTTCCTCTGATACCAGTGTGCACAGCTTTTGGACTAGTTTTCCTTCTATAGAGAGGCTGGACTTCTCTCCCTGCATGAAGGGGGTATAGACTTGAGACTGACCCAGGACTGGCCGGCTGCACTGGAGAGTGCCTGGGTCTAGGCTCTGATGCCACATAGGCCACCACTCCTGGAACACACATGCTGCCCGTTTCGGTGCCCGCATGTATCCTCATTCAAGCATCTCCATCCTAGGGGACCCTATCCAGAACCCCAGTCTTTCAGCCACTACTATGATTTCTTCTCTAATCCCCTCTGCTAAAAAGGAGCTGTACTCATGTGAGGCCATTTCTGCTACAGGTGTTATTTTTAGGGATGAGGGAGGCTGCTGATATTTTAGCTTGGAAGTTTCAATTCCTCCCTCTCCTAGGAGGGCTTCTCACTGTCTTGAGAATGAGTCACAGATAGAGGGAGAGGAAATGACATTAGTCTTATCTGTAAAATGGGGTCATGAGAGCACCAATCCAGCTGGGCAGCTGGGAGATCAAGAGTGCCACACTTTGATAGAGGCACAAGTGATTATCCTGTTAGGACTGTGATTATTACTAGGGATGGGGTGCCTGCCTGGTATCTTACAGAATTCCCCTTGAAAGCAGTGGCTGGGGCCTTCCTCTGCTCCCCTGGGCTCACAAAGGAGATCTGGCTACTTTCAGTCCCTTCTCTCTCTTTCTCTGCACACAGCTGTCAGCTCTAGTTGTCACCTCATTTTCTGCACTTGGGACATTCCAGTGTCTTTCTTCACAGCAGGCAAGTCAAGTAACAGGCAGCTGGAGTGCACATTACCGGTCCCAGGCCTGAGAGAGGCAATGGTGGGGGAGGGGTGTTGAGGTCCCAAAGTTGTACTTCCAGTTCCCCACCCCTTCCAGCTGCTTACCCACTTGATTAGTGTCATTGTCCCAGCCTGTCCTCCCTCCCTCCTGCTTGGTATACATTCAATGTCTGTCACCAGCTTGCTTCAAGTCCCTTTGCCTTCCGTCCAATCTCCAGGAGTGGCCCAAGCTCACCTGCCCCCGTCCCTGGAGCCCCCCCGTGAGGCCTCACTGGGTCCTGACCTTGGCCTTTGGTGGTGGTCTTCTCAGTGCACCCTTCCAACTGCCATCCCCAAGGGTACCACAGAGGAGACATAGAGCAGCTTATATGACTTGCCTGAGGCCACACAAGCGTAGAGCCCTTGGTTTGGCCCCCTGAGCTCACCAGCTGCCCATGTGCTCCTGAGAGAGGACCCTCAGTACAGCTGTGACTAACAACAAAGCCACGTGGCCTCTCCCCTCCACCTGGCCCTCTCCTCACCTGCTCCTGCCCACCTCGAAGGCCTTGCCTTACCCCTTTCTCTTCTTGGCAATTTGACTGGGCCTGAGCATACTCCTGGGGAAGGAGAGCCAAAGGTGGTTTCCTCAAGTGGATCTGGGCCCACCTCTGCCGGCCTAGAACTTTCCCTAGAACAGTGCCATCGGAGAAGACTTCCTGCAGCCGAATTCTGGGCATGGACCCACCACCCTGCCCAGGGGGAGGCCCTAGCTATCCTGGCTGCTGGGCCCTAGAAGTGGGGCTTGTATGACCAAGGAGCTGACATTTAAATCTTAGTTTATTTTAATTAATTCACATATAAGAAGTCACATGTGACTAGTGGCTGCTGTACGGGATGCATGTGACCCTGCAGCATCCCTCTGGGAGCCCAGGACTACCGGCCCCATGCGCACAGAGACCAAGCCTCTGCCCATACACCAGCTCCTCTTTCTTACTCACTATCCCTGTCAACCTCAGCTCCTGAGGCTGTGGCCACCTTGGCTTATAACAGCTTCCTGTTCAGTCTCGCTCATTTGCCCAGCTAAAGCTGTCACTATGGGCATGTAATCGCCCTCCTCAAGACTCGCTGGTAGATCTAGCTGTCTCTAAGCCCCTCGACCTGCATTATCCCATTCTCTCCAGCCATGTCTCCCACCATCTTTCTTCCCAGTAGATCTAGCTGTCTCTAAGCCCCTTGACCTGCATTATCCCATTCTCTCCAGCCATGTCTCCCACCATCTTTCTTCCCAGTCCCCAAAGACTTGGACTTTCTTTCTGGCCAAGGCAAACCCTCTCTCTGGCTCTAGCCATCTCTTTGGCCCTTTGTACAAAGCTTCACACTCAGCCCCTTTGCCTGGCAAACTCCTAGTTAGCCCTGAACTACTCAGCTAAGAGCTCTCCCCAAGAAGCCCTCCTTGCCTACTCATGTATTTCCCTGGCCCCTCTTTTTTTTTTTTGGTTTGAGACAGTGTCTCGCTTTATAGTTCAGGCTGGCCCTTAGCTCACTATGTAGCCCAGGCAAGCCTGGAACTCAGCAATCCTCCTGCCTCTGACTCCTGAGGCCTCTGCCTCCTGAGTGCTGGGATTACAGGCGTGAGCCATCACGCCCGGCATGGCGCCTCTTTTTATTGTTGCATTTTCCATGCAACATGGTCACTGCCTATTTTCTCTGTGTCCCTTTTGCTGTGACATGTAGGGGACAGAAATGTGTCCCTCATAATGTCTGAATCCTTCCTGGCTCTCAATCAACACTGGCCAGATACAATGGAAAGAGCACTGTCCATGGGGTCTGTGAGGCAAGTTCTGGGCTCTGACCTCATCACGTGACCCTGAGCACCCTACTCCAGGCCTCAGATTTCCCATTTTAAAGTGGGCATCACTTCAGATGTTCTTGGGGTAACTTTTAGGTTGGGCAGATGAGCAGGTCTGGGAGTCAGCAGGGCGAGGGGAGGGCACAGCAGTCAGCCCTGCGCCCCTAGAGCAAGAGGTTCAGTGGGGAAGCCAGAAAGTCGGGGTGGGCAGGCTTACCTTGACCTCTGCATGAAGGTAGCAAGAGTTTAAACTCTGGGGCCAGATGGCCGTCAGGGCACAGCCATGGCTCTGAGGCCCCAGTAGGCATCGATCCCCTCTGCCCTGCCTGCCAATCCCATCCACTCAGCCAGCCAGCAGGGCCGTCCACTTCTCCTCCTGCACCCGGAGCCTGCCCCAGGCCCAGGGCACCAACGGGGCAGATTCCCTGGAGGCTGGGGTACAGGAAGGAGCTGACAGCAGCAGCTGTGGGGCACCAGTAACATCAGCCACTGTGCTGTCGCTCCCTCTCTGCCCAGCCTGTGTTCTTCCCTTCCCTGAGGAAGTGCAGGGGACAAGAGGCCCTGGGAGAAGCCTGGCTGTTGGGAGCCAGTGTGTCCTACCAGAATCCCCGCAGCACCCACCAGCTGGAGCTGGGTGCCAATATTGGCTACCACCACCAGCATGCTGCAAACCAGAGAGGGCAGAGTAGCGGCGCCAGGTTGCTGGCTTCCAGATAGCAGCGGGGGTGTGAACTCAGTAGACAACCATTGCCCTGCTCTTCACAGCTCCACCCACCCCTGCTAAGTCAGAGACCTTCACAGGGAGCCTCTAGTACAGCCTGCTCCCTCCAGGGGACACTGAGGCTCTCCTCTCCGGCTCTTCAAGGGTGGGTTCTCTGGCACCCTGACACCAGCATGTACCCAGGCCTCACCCTCTCCAGGCCCTGCCTCTCCTCTAGTGGCACAAAGAGACCGCGAGCTCTCCTTCCTAGCACAGTCCCAAGGCTGCCAAGGCTGACACACATTGTTAGCCTCCGCCCACTCAGGGTCCACGAAGGCTCAGCATCCCTTTCCCAGAAAGCACCAGGGACCATCTAGAGGCTCCTGAGTAGAAGAGTCAGCTCAGGAGGAGGCAAGCATCGGCTCACTTGTGCCCCAGGAAAGCAGTCAGGCGACACACTTAGGCCCCAGCAGCTTAGGGAGCAGCAAGGACTGGGACGCGGCTCCCAGCAAAGACTTCGTCCTCCGCCCCAGCCCAGTACCCTCGGCCGGCTGACTCCCTCCTCTTCCAGTAGCGTTGTCCCCTCACTGGCCGGCCCAGTCCTCGCGGGGGCGGGGCTCAGGGGCTCAGGGGCTCAGGGCGCGGGGCGGCTCGCACTACAGTGCCCGGCTCAGGGGCGAGAGTCACCCTCGGCCTCCGCGCGGCTCCGTCCTGCCTTCCTCCACCTGCACGCGCGCCTAGGACGCTCCGGGGCCGGCTACCAGAATCACCGATCTAAGGCGGGATCTGGGGTGACACTCGGGCTGCCCTGGCGCTCCGGGTCCCTGGCAGGGCGGCGTCTGTGCCCGGGTCCTTCCGCAGGCAACCCGTGTGAGCCCGGGCGCACCGCGGCGCGGCGCGGAAAGTGAGCGCCCGCCGGCCTGGGCCAGCGGAGTCTGGAGGCTGCGAGAGGGGGCGCCGCGGGGAGGGAGAGACGCCAACAAAGAGCACAGACCTCGTCCAGCAGTTGGTTGACTCGTCCCGAAATAGCCGTCTCCATTTGCTGCTCCCCGCGCTCCACTTCCAGGCGCACCACCCGGGCCTGCAGCTCGGCGGTCCGAAAGTGGGCGAGCAGGCTGAGTGCCAGCGAGCACAGGGCCAACGCCAGCAGCCCGCACGACCCCGGGCTCGGCAGCCGCGCGCAGTGCTCTCCCTGCACCACCGTCCCGGGCGCGCCCAGCTCTCCAGGGCCACGGGCGCCGGCGGCTGCAGCTTTGCAAGCACACTCCGCCACCATCTCTTCGCGTCTTGAGGACCAATAAATAAATAGAATAGAATAAATAAAGGCTAGAGCTGCTGCCAAAAAGCCAGGTCCGAACTGCGGAGTTGGGGGAAAGCGCTCGTGTAGCTGGCAAATGTGCCTTTCCTTTGGCTCCGGGCAAAGAGGACCAGAAAAGTTAGCAGTAGGAGGGAAACAGCCGAAAAACACACCAGCGGAAATCAGAGTACAGCGAAGTGAGGAAAAAGTTACTTCGAAGAACGTTGGAAGTCCAGGGAAGTTAGGGGCATCCTGCCGCCTCTTCGCGCGCGGGTTCCTCCCAGCGCGTGCAGAGTCCTCAGTTGGCGCCGCGCAGCCGGTGCCGCTGGGCGTCTCGCGTACCCCGGGCCATCCAGTTTCAGTCCCCAGGCGCGGAGGCGCGCGCGGAGGGCCCCATGGACAGAGGTGGGTCGCGGCCGCCGCCGAGGAGCGCTGGGGCCGATTCCGGCGCCTCTGTAACTTGACACACTCCCTGCGGCTGCACGGATCGGATGAGCAATCCGCGCTACTTCCCAAACTAATCTCTCCCGCCCCTCCCTCCCCCTCCTCCCCACTCCTCCTCCACCTCCTGCGGGCCGCGGCTGGGATTTGTTTATTTATGCAAACTCGCGGGGGGGGGGGGGGTGCGGGCCGCTGCCTCAGCCGCCAGCCCAGAGCCCCTCTCCCAAGCTCCGCGTCCTCTTTGAAGTGACACTCGGGTTATTTATAGGCAGGAAGGGGGTGTGGGATTGGAGCCTGGGCTGCGCTCCTCTCTCGTCTCCAGATTCATGCCGAAGGCCCGTTAACCTTCTGCCCAAGTGCCAGGGTCCTGTGGCACCGCGCTCCGCTATCCACAAGTTGGCAAAACCGGCCTTTGGGACGCTCCAGGCACCTGGCTGAGTCATTGGCAGGGCGTCCCAATGGATCTCTGTGTCCCAACCACGGCGATCCGACCCCCCCCCCATATCGTGCTCCCTACGGACCCTTTCTTGGTCATCGTACCCCGAGTTCTTAGCTCCTCCAGCGCCCCTTGGCGGTGGTGGGGACTTATCCGTCACCCGCGTCTCGACTCAGGTTAAAAAGCCAGCCCTGAGAGGGCCAGCAGCCCCGCACCCCCTCTCCTTTAAGATCAAGGCCTCGCAAGGTACAGAAGAGAAGGGAATCCCAGGGTCTTCTGCAGGCCGCAGAACCCGGTCTTCCCCACCCCGGTTTCCTAGGCCTGGGGGCCCGTGTCCTCTCCCCTGAGCTGCCCTTAGACTGCCCATGGACCCAGCTGGGGGGGGGGCATGCATCACACTGTGGGACCCGTCCCTGGTCCCTGTGGGAGTCCTGCCTTCCTGCCCCCTACCTCCCTTCCCCCCTGCTGCCATTTCCTATTCCCACTAGCTTGGAGAAAAGCCGATGCTCAGAAGGGCATTTTTGCATTTGTAGTTTCCGCTCTTCCCTTGTCACTTCTGGCCACTTTAAGTGAGGTTTGTGTCCTAAGAGACTTTATCTCTGTGCCTCTGGAGTAATGGGTTGAGCTTTTGGAGAAAGCCTGAGCCCAAAAGTGGAGAGAAGGCCACCCTTACATGGGATGGAGGAGCAGCAACGACCCTTCAGTCAGCCTTGGGTTTCTGTTACAAACTTCACCCCTTGTAAACGGGTGGAGGGAGCTTAATGTGTAACACGGTATCACAGCACATGGCACATTTAAGAGTGGGTTGGACTTGTAACATTGTATTTATGTCATAAGTAACGTAACATTGCAAAGTGGAGGACTACAAGGAGAGCAAGGGATAGGAAGAGGCGGAGTGGCCCGAGCACTGCATTCTAGTCCCAGTTTAGGAGTTCCTCCATGTGCCTCCCTGAGTAAACGCACCTTTGTTTCTGAATTCTGCCCTGGGACGTCTTGTGGCAGTCGCGGTGCAGAGTACAAATCTTTGAGAACGCAGAGGCATCAATGACCGCTAGGGGGCACTAGAGAGTTTCTCAGGGGAGGTGCAGGCCAGGAAATTCAGGGATTTGAGGCTTCTCTACTTCCCTTCAAGGCCAGTAGACAGGAACTGAACTGGAAATTAGTTTCAATCTTTGCTTATTCCACAAGCTGGCCTTTTCCCTTTCAAGATGCCAGGGGCCCTTGAATGCTAATGCAGAGAAACTTTAACAGTTTGGGCCTGTGGCATTTTTGAGACACGGGACTGAGGGAGAAGGCCATCCTGGCATTGAGGCCCCAATATTGGAAACATGTCCTAACCCCAAAGTTTTCTGGGACCCTTGATAGCAGGGAAACCAAGGCATAGATCATATTTGATTATCCTGGTGTTACTGTCTCTGAGCCTCAGTTTTCTCATTTATAAAATGTGTTTATAATAAAAGTATTTAGCAATTTGGGAGCATATGGTAAGGAAATGCATATAAAGCACTATGCCTGTACTCAATAAATGGTATCAGTGCCAGTGGTGGGCAGGTCACAGCTACCTCTGGGCGCCTAGGTGTGAAACAGGGAAAAAGCTGTATCTTAAGAAGAAGCAAACAATGGCCAATATCCTCTGCTGTCCTACAGCTTGTGACAAATAAATCTTCCTCTGACATGAGGGACTGCAGACATCCCTTCTCTGGCACTGTTTGAAATTCTCACTTTGGAGACTTTGTCAGGTTAAATACCATCTTTCCCAGATAAATGCTACAACAAACTAGGCTTGTCTTTAACCTCCTGTCTTCAGAGGTGGGACCTGACCCAGAGACTTAAGAGATGAAAAGATTCCAGCGTCCAAGAACTCAGTTTAGTGCGCAATCTAGGCCACCTCATTGTATAGCCACCACAGAAGGCACGGCATGCAATCATGGACAGGGCACGAGAGAAAGGTCTCTGGGTTCTGCAAAAGAAGGACAAGGATCTGGTGGTCCAGGAGGAGTCCACGGGAAATAAAATTGCTGATGTGCAGCAAGAAGGTAGAGGGTTTTCCATGCTAACTTTGGTCTGCAGTTGCATTTATACTCTTGGACAAAAACAGTCCCTCTGGAAGCCAGGGTGGAGTGCACAAATCCAGACAGTTCTCCGGGTATTTTCTGGGTGCTTTTGCCTGCATGCATTTGCTCTTGCTGGGCTGCCTGACAGGCAGGGCGCCTTTGTCCTCCTGTCTTCTGCCTTTTGCCCTGATCCTGGTTTTATGGCAAGGACTTCTTTGGCTCTCATTATGGTTTTTACATCACTCTTTCCTGTGGAAGCCTGCATCATCCCACCCCTGAAAGCCTGCTGGCTGGTCTTCCCTGAACACTCCTCTCCCCATTCCAGTATCAAAGGTAGTGGTCAGCAGGCCTCCTGGTGGGAAGTTCAGGTCTTCCGCGAGGCTGTGCCATCCACATCTCTCACCGGGCTGCACAGCAGAACCACCCATGGAGGCCACAGAACATAGACATTGGTGGCTTTACCTGACCTGAGCCTGTTCCCTATTCTCCTGACAACTGTAATTCGGTTTCCTTTGGGGACCTCGCTTCCTGGCAGGGTTAATCCTAATGTGGCCCTAGGGCATATGAACTAACCTAACCAAGGTGCCTATTGGTTCTCTTTTGGCCCAGTTCAGGCAGCGAGAACCAGACTGGGCTGCTGGGGAAGGGAGAGCTGCTCTTTTGGGAAGGGCTTCCTAACAGGTGTCAGGTGGGGCTGTGATGTGCATCCTGCCCCTGTTGGAAATAAGACAGAGCCCGAGAATGAAGCCAACAGGGAGGCAGTCAGTGGTGACAGACCAAGTACAGAAGATGTTAGAAGCCCTGTGATGTCACAGTCTGGAAGCTCAACTGTGCCATATGATGTCAATCTTGATTGTCTGTGAAGACGTTCCTAAAGATGATCAGTGTGCCAGACAGCAAACTGATGATGGGGACCCACCTGAGTATAGCTGGGGTCAGGATGGCACAAAGGGGAAGAAAGATTACCACAGCACAGGCTCTCTCGTTCTCTGCTTCTTGTCCATCATGGAATAAGTAGCCTTCCTTCATCAGTACTTTCTGCCACCATGTTTCTGCCTGACCCCAGGTGCAGAAGCAGTGAAGTCATTTAACCATGGATGAAACCTCTTGAGCCATGATCTAAAATAAACCTTTCCACCTTTAAGTTGTTTTTCTTTGGTATTCTGTTACAGTAATGGAAAACTGGCACAATGGCTGAACTTTCCATCCATTAGAAGCAGTTTTGCTTGAACTGGTTTGAGCTTTTTTTTTCTTACAACTCTGAGAAGTTGGGAGTCAAAGAGAACCTCACCCCATTTTACTGACTCTGAATCTACATGGCTGGTAGGAGTGGGTAGGAGGGAATCACAATTCTTATCCTACTCATAAAAGTTCCCTAAAGACTGGAGGACCCTTCAGGGTACAGGGCCCAGCCTGCACACTGGCCCTGGGGTGACTTGTCCCTCCTGGGCTCATTCTCTTCTCTTTGCCTGTGACTTTTCCCACGCAAACGTGCACTCACATTCCCTGTATTTATTACCCACATCTCCAGCTGCCTCTTGGGGCCCTGGGAGATCATCACCCTCCCTTTCACTCAGCTTCTCGGCTCTTTCTGTCTCTTGTTCATTCCTCTGGTGCAGGTTCAGGCTGGGTTTCTGTGCTCTCAGTTCCCTCCTTTACCCAACTGTGACTGCCTTGTGCATGCCATTTCTCTCAGGACCTCCCTCCTTTCTGCTTTCTCTGCCCCTGGTGCCTGGATCAAGCTCCCCCTTTACCCAGCCCTGCCTCTCCCTCCCCCTTAGCCAAGATGGGCAAACCCCACCAGAGAAGTCTATGGAAGAGGCTAGGCTGGGACCTTCTAGAACTCTTCAAACATTCCAGAATCCCCCCACCACAGTTCTTTCCAAAAGCTTTGTGATCTCTGGTGTGAAGGCCGAGCTCTAAAGCTCTGCTTGGTAAATGACACAAGAGTAGGGGCCTGGGCCCCTGGCAGCTTTGTAGGTCATGGGGCACATGAGCCTAGACTCTCACAAGTGAGAAGTCACCGAGCTCCCGGAGTGGCCTGGTCCTGGTCCTGTCTTCTATAGCCTGAGTCTTATCCTAACTGGACTTGAGCCTGTTCCCTGAGGCTGTGAACTCTAAGGAGCAGGGCCTCCTATGTCCGCTCAGGGGCCTGCAGCACTCAGCTGTTACCCAGCACCAATACCCTACAGCCTCTCGTCTCCCTTATACATACATGTAAGTAGGGGAAATGTTGCCCAGCACCAATATCCTCATAACAACACACACAAAGACAGCCTCCAATCATAAACAGCCCCATCACACAGCTAACCCAACCACTTCAAGCCACGTCACCACGAGCCCACCTATCCCCTCGCGACATGCTCCCTTTTTCCCTCTCCCATCCTCTATAAAAAGAAAAAATCCTATGCACAATAAAGAAGTTTCCTCCCTCCACCGAGAATTGGTGTTTGATTCTTGCATCCCTGCTCACCCTCCCGCCAGCGTGGCCCTACTGAACAACAAAACAAAGACCACAACAAAGACAACAAGTGGC
>PVIC010020198.1:0-29720 GCA_004025085.1 Thryonomys swinderianus | reverse complement strand
GATTCCTTTATGGATTCCTGCTATAAAGGCAAACAAAAATAATTTTGACTTTCACTTTTACTCTGGCACTAGAGATAATCTGTGTACTTCTATGCACTCCTGTTCTTCCTGGGCCTAGGTGATGCCAAAAGCATTCAGAGTGCTGTTTCAGAGGCAGAGGTGCCTTGATGATGTAAGTGGACACTAAGACAGGTCTCACGAATCTGTTTTGTTAACAAAGAGAAGAAAAGCATTTCAGATTTCCCGAGGTGACTTGGGACTATCATCTGCTATAAAGTAGCACCTCAGTCTGAGGAGCCCTGTTTGAGCTGGGTATAAATAAGTACAGTATGATTCCCGCACTGGAATATTTAAATATTTAAACTAAAAGGTGCAAATAATATAGATGAATTTACATCAATTCATGTTTTGTTTTCAAACAATTTTATAAAAATAAGCATTCAGAGTTTTGGATCATAGACTCTGGGGTGGGATAAAGCCTGTGCTCCTGCTATGTGTGTGTGTGTGTGTTCATGGCTCAAGTGTGCCCTAGGATGTAATTATCACATTATAAATGATGCGTTAATCTGAGTCATTTTAACATTCTATTAGTAGTAATCACAAGCTTTGAGCTAAATTAAAATCATTTGGAGATCTTTCAAGATTGCACATTTCTTGGGTGTACACGCTGAATTTTTGAGTCAGTAGTTCCCATGAGGCTTCATAGAATTTGCATTTCTAACAAATTTTCATATGATGATGGTGGTGTTGGTGGTTATAGTTAAGGGGCCACATTTCAATTCATAGGCTTTTCTCACAAAGGAGAAACAGAATAAACATTTCCAATGTGGGCTACAAAGTCCATGCTACAACTTTTCATCTTTGCTATTGTATCTCAAAAGAAGACCAAAAATACTCTGTAGACAATCCTGGATGCATTCTAGTGAAAACCTGCTTACAGTTAAAGTCCTGGCGATCGATTGGTTCCATAGCCAAATTTTATCAGCGTCTGCTATTGAATGGGGTTTGTCAGCATTGGCACTCTGGACATCTGGGGATGGATAATTTTTTGTTGTTCGGGAAGGTTAGGCTACACATCATACGAAGTTTAATAGTATGCTTGGTCTCTACCAAGCAGGTGCCAGAAGCACCTTCCCATTCAGACAAAATCTCTTCATACTTTCCAGATGTTTCCAGAGGGACACAATTACCCCCAGCTGAAAACTACTATGAAAGCAGAAAAACCAAGTCTTAAAAAAGTAGACTGTGCCAGAAACACGAGTGGACCAGGATTCCAAGAAAAAGAAAATCTGAGTAAACCTTTCTTAATCGCTCTTTATCTTGACCATGGGCCTGCATTCACTTAGAAACGAAGCGACTGCGTCGGAGACAGTTTTGCGACCTGTGGCGCAGCCGAGGGAAGCTGTCATCTGAGAGTTGCCAGAAAATTTCAGCTACAAAGTCTGCTGTTTGCTTCAAATTAAAATCTGGCTGCTGAGAGAGTTATTTATGAGATAAATACTACCAATTACCTATTCGCGATGTTATGTTCACTGATTAGTGGAACAACTGGCAGACAAATTTACCTTCTAGAACAGGGAGAAAACTAGATTCTGGCCAACAGATAATGTAGTTATTAGAAAGTCCAGTGAATCTTTTTCCTCCGACAGCATAAAAAAAAATGATTTACAGTGTTTTCCTAAGGAGACATTTCTCCTTGTGTGGCTTTTTAAACCAGCAACCTCGACCTCCCTTGGGAGTTTAATAAAAATATAAATATGAGAGCTTCAACTTCTAACTACTAAGCCAGACAATCTGATCTGGAGGTTTGGGTCCCCAAATCTGTGTTTGTTTTTTGAAACACATTCATGTGATTCTTATGGATCCAAAAATTTAAGAATCACTACTCTCGTGTGCATTTTAATTAAAATGTTTCCAACCCACCCCCCTTTTCTTCCTTCTGAAAATCCATCAGAAAGTTACATTTGTTAACTTAATCTCTTTAGAACGTGCTGTCTACTAAGGCCGCTTGAACTTCATTGCCAGATCAGTCCTGAAAAACTTTAACTACCAGATGGTGAGAGAGTGATGAAGGAAAAGAAGCACACAAGCATGTCATGGGGACTTATTTCCTGGTGAAACAGGAAGGAAGCTAAGAAGAACAGGTGGCTCTCATTGAGCCAGAGTAATTAAGGTAAGAAAAGCAGTGAGATCAATGTATGCAGATGAGAACTCTTAAAGATGAAAGCATACATTCTCAAAATATTTATGGAAACAAAATATACTTTCTAAGTATAGACAATACAGAAATTGAAAGATTGGCTTCTGTGGAAAGATCATGTAATGCAATATATAATGGAATCCTATAAACAGGCTCGCAATCTCAATGTTCACTAATACTATCAGTTATGTGGTTTAATAGCTCATTTACATCACTGATCCTTTGTCACTAGTTTGTGATTCCACATGTCCAGGAAGGTTGGCACTGCTGTGTGAACTTCCTAGGAAGGAATGTGCCTGCCTTGTTTTACTTACTCAAAAAACTGTACTTACAACTGGGCGTGGTGGCTCACGCCTGTAATCCCAGCACTCGGGAGGCAGAGGCAGGAGGATTGCTGAGTTCGAGGCTTGCCTGGGCTACATAGTGAGCTCAGGGCCAGCCTGAACTACAAAGCAAGACCCTGTCTTCAAAAAAAAAAAAAAATTGTACTTACAGAATTTGTCATCTAACATTTGAAAATCTACATAAAACAGTTAAAAAGTCTGAGATTAGCTTTAAAATGAAACAGAAAATGTCTTTTCTATTGAACACACATGAAAGAAAATGTCTTTAAAATATTGCAATTCTAGTCAGTTTTGAGTATGTGAGGTTTTATTTTGGAAAATGGTAATTTTATTTATTTATTTTTCTTATTTATTTGAGTTCATTGGCACATTTTAGATATATATTTAGATCACATCCATCATTGAGATTTATATGTATATATATCTTCTTATTTTTTCTCATTCTCCTGCCCTTCCTTAAAGCCTTCTAGAAGCAGAATCATGAAAAAAAATTCTATCAACTATAGATCAGATATGGAGATTTAACAATAATTGGGTAGAATATTAATACATAATAAAAGATATTGAAAGAAGGTAACTGTTAAGTACAGAAAACAAATAAAACAATGGTAAAAACTATCAAGCTGATGTTTATACTTAGCATTTCAAAAGTGTAATTTCCACTGCTGGTAGAGAAAAAAAAATCATTTCATCAAGGCTGATTTTATTTCCTTTCTGTATCCTCATTCTGCCCAGAATATTTAAGTTGAAAATCCAGTTTAGACACAGCTGCTTAAAATTTCCAAACTGCCAGTTAAAATCGACCCCAAATAGTTCACAAATGTAACTTAAACTTTTGTACAGATATTTTACTAGGCTTTAAATGATTCTATCTTTAAACATTATTTAGTGAATGAAATTATTTTTCAGTTTGCTAATGTGAGACAGAATGCTATCATTCTAAAAATATTTTGCTTCAGTTTTACATCTTTTCTATTGTCATCTTTGGCTCATACTATAAGATTTAACATTGACTAAGTGCCATTTATTCTGGCAAAGTTCAGAAAACCAGTGGCAGGTATGTTCTAATTTTAGAAATTGAAGAAAATTTTGTGAATTAAGTGCTTTAAAAAAAACTTGGGCTCTGGTTGTCTTTTACAGATTCTTACAATATATGAAAAAGTATCCATCTAACTTAGGTTGGCAGATATGTTGGGGTGTTTAAAAAACTTTGAACAAATTAAATATTAAACCATGTAGAAATCCTTCAAATAAATTATGGAAATAAGTTTAGAGATTATAATAATTATTAGTTTATAATTATGGGTTGGAAAACATGTTATCAATAAGTTAGGAAATCTTTCTTTTTAAAGGACGTTCCAATAGGCATACTTTACTACAATGGTATTCCCTATGGTAAATTTAGAATGTCTTTAATGGTGAAATTAGAAATAAATACATCCAAATTACTAATAGAAAATGAAAAAAAATTCCAAGTAGTTCTAGGGTTTTTTTTTTCTTTCATTTTTTTCATTGTTAATTCTGTCTCAAATCCCTTTTAAAGACAGCTGGGAAAAGAATTGCAATATGATATCTCACCAGAGTTTGACAGACACCAGCATTTAATACCACCAAATGTCAACATTCTAATCACTAAGAAAGATAAAGGATTTTCGGCTTTCATCTAGTTAATAAATGGCACCTTTGGGAATAGAAACTAAATTTGTCTAGTGTAGAAGTCTGGGATTTTTCTAAAACTGTCTCAACTATCAAAAAATCCTGTGATAGTTGAGGCTCCACTTACACTCTCTGATACCAATTAGCACATGGTATATTACCTGAATTCAGACTGTGCAATTGTACTGTTACCATCATATCTTCTGCTCAGGCTTTTGAGTGTACAGTCCAGGGACTATCTTTTCTAATACCAACTAGCCAGCATGTTATTTATACAGTGAATCTTGGAGTTACAACAGGCCTGACATAGGAACAACTTGGGCTATGACTAGAATTTTAGTTTTGCCCTACAACCAAATGAGTTATGACCCAAGTGCCAGCCCTTGTGTTTCCAGATAGTCACAGATGCAGATTTAACCTCTATACAATCCTGGAAGGAACATAATAGCATCCTTTCCTGTGTGGGGTTATATGAGAAATCCTGGGCCAATGTCTCTCTAAGGACACTGAGATCTGCCTATACCCAGGAGAGAGACTTTGAAGACTGTGGAGGAGCTTGAGTTTCCATTGACCAATGTGAGTTACAAGCCCTCAAGAACCAATTGAGTTTGTAAGTCAAGGGTGCACTTACAGTTCAGCACTTTCTCTGCAGGAGAATGATGAAGCTATTTTGTTTCTGGTGGGATATGAAAACTTCAGAAATAACAACTAGAAAAAGTAGAAAACGAGCTGGAAGTTATTAAGAGAGATTTTCCTGATTCTTTGTCTCTATTAAATAATTATCTCTTTCTAATTGCTAGAAATGTTGAAAGCATTAAGTTTAATTTAGCCCATACTTTGCTATTTTGCATGAGAAATATTCTAATTCAAAATCTATGCAAAAGAGAATTATAAAGCTACAATGGAAAAACCTAAATCAAAACATTGAGGCCCAAGTCCCCTTTGAAGATTTATTAGGCAGTTCATGTTTAAGCAGGCAAATATTACCCAGAGCTGGAGATGAATAGATTCTATCAAAAGGATCTTCACCGTACTGTAAAAAATGAGAGCAATACAATTCATATCTTCAAAAAATAGTGCCATTCCTGCACTTAAAAATAACCACATTTACTAAGAGAGAAAAAAAGACAAAAAGATATAGAAAATAATACAAGCCAGAGAAAATCCCTTTGATCTTCAACTCGGCACAGACAGAGCTTTTAATCTTATTTGAGGATATTCTACCCATTTGTTACAACAAAATAAAATTGGTTCTTTGGAAAAAATGAATTGTGTTCAAAGAATTGACACTCCTATTTAACATAATGAAAAATGCTTATTAAACCGGTTGTAGTCCTCTCAAGAGAACTAAGATGGAAAGTATGACTTTATAAATATTTCTTTGAGGTCTTAAAGAAAAAAACAACAAAGAACACTTGTCACAGGGATAATAGGTACTCTTGTTGTTGTTGTTTTTTGTTTTTGTTTATTTGTTTTTTGATACCAGGGACTAACTCAGGCCCTTGTGCTTGCAAGGTAGGTGTGGTTCCACTGAGCTAAATTCCCATCTCTCCCTTTAAACTAATTTTTTTAGCACAGCTGTAAATGAACTAACTAAATTTGAATAGCATACAGCCAACTGTTAAACACAGAAGCTGCTGGTGTGTGGGACACATTACATGGAAAGTGTTATGGTTTAGATCTTTAATGTACTCCCCCAGAGATGTATGTATCCAAAAGTAGGACTTATAAGGTGATTGTAGCACGTGGCACTGTATTAATCACCAGATGGGTCCCTTGATGACTTCAGTGACTAGAGTGCTGCCCCACAGCATAGGCCAGGCCTGGGGGGACACACACCTCTCCAGGTCCTCCTCCCTTTCTCTGCATCCTAACATCCATGACATGAAGACCTTTCTTCTCATGAAGCCCCTCTACCACACAATTTTTAAAATTTTATTTATTTAGTTTTACATTTAATTTAATTTATTGGTACATTATACACACACATCACAATTACACTCCACATTGAGAATTTGAGTATTTGACATAACTTGGAGTGGAACCTAGTGGGAGACTGAGGTCCCTGGTGTGCGCCCTCAGAAACCCGTGTCAGATGCTGGCCCTGTGGGTTCTTTCTGTTTCATACAACAAGCAAACAAGAAGTTTGCCCCCCCAAGCAAGCTCTGGCCATGATGAATCACAGTCCCATGGGGTAGAAGGCATCAGAACCAAGTAACCATGGACTGGAACCTCCAAATCAGTGAGCCCAAACACTCCTTTCCTGTTTTAAAGCTGATCAATTCATACATTTTATATTAATGGAAAACTAATGAACACAGACACAGGGAACTAAGTATGATTTTGTCCTCTTGTTATTTGAAAGAGAAAAATATTTTTTTTCTAGCTCCACAGTACTGAGGTTTTAAAACTTCACACAAATTAAGCATTAAATTCAAATATCAAATAAGAAAATGTGTGGTTCCAATTCAAAGAAAAACCAGAAGAACTATCTCATAATTTCAAAAAAAATTTAAGTCTTCCAAACTTAGAGATAAGCAAAGCAGTTTAGGTTTGGTTGCTTTGTTTAAGGTAATTTTTTTGTGAGAATAAGCTTATTTGTGTGTTAAGCTAAGATGTTAGAATATCTTGTTTTTCTGTTTCTTTTCCCAAAGGAAAAAAAAAAAAAGGAATGTAGCCAGAGTAAAGCATTTTCAATAAACCCAGCAAAGAAGGCTGCTTTAGATCCTTTCAGTGCTTATAAGAAACTACAAAAATTCAATTTGCAAACATGGTTTCTCTGTTTAGAATTGTAACTGAAAATTGCAGTGAACTACTGAAAAACAACTACATTAAAAGGAAATGGTCTCATAACAAAGATTTTCTAATAGACACTTGTATACTTTAAAGTTATACTTGGAGTATGGAGCTTTCAAATAAAGAAGACACTTAAGAATAAAATTCCTGAGCACATGTTGTATCTTAGAAGTTGTGAAACTTACCAAGGCAAAATAGATCTTTAGTATGAGAATCTAAATATGTAAATGAGTTCTAGAATGTATGATAGATACCTTGAAATAGAAAATATTCAAGGGGAAAAGGGTAGGGGTGAGTAATGATGGGAAAAATGTGATGGTAAAAGAAGAAAACAAAGCACATGTATATAAGGGGATGGGTAGGTGATAGGCTGGATAGGGGAATGGGAAAACGAGCATTAAGTTGTATCATATACTGGTACAAATTCTCAATGTTGAGTGTGATCATGAGGTGTATATAAAAGGTACCAATACAGAATTCAATTTTAAAAAGAAATAGAATGTCTGGCTTCAACATATATACAATTAAATCATCTTACACATAATAAGCTATAGCATATAGAAGGAATAAAGATAAATAATGTAGTACATATGTTTAATTTTATAGGGTGTAATGCTGAAATAAATTGAGAAGAAAATGATAATGCTTTTGATATTATCCATTTGCAAAATTTCCATGAAATACTTGGTTTTGCAGTAGATGTACTGCATTTTGTACAGACATTTAAAAATCTTACTGGTTAAACACACATCTAGAAAATACCTCATTGTTTCCTTAGAAACATTGTCTTATGTCAGAAAGTGGAATTCAGATTCGGACTCACTTTATGTGTGATTCAGAAAAACTTACCACATCTCTCTGAACTTCAGTTCCTTGGATATAAAACAAAACTCTTTGAAAACACTTGCCTTAGGGGGTTGTTATGTGCATTATCAGAGATAACCCAGCTGAGACATTTGGCACAGTTTGTACCTTTCACATAACAGATGCTCAGTAAATATTTTATTATGAGTGGTTGCTATCTCAAAATTGTGAATGCAAACCTCTAACAGACACACATAACGATTACCTTGATATTTTAATTTTAGTGTACTTTGACATTTTGTTAATTTACTATATATCTGGAGAAAGACGGAGCATATTTACAAAGAAAATGGAAAGATGCATTTAAGGTAATTGTCTCTTTCTTCAAATGTAGTGATCATCTTTGTCACTTTTGGAATAAAGCAGTGGCTGGGAACCAGAGCATAGGAACCACACCAGACAGAAAGGAGGGTACTGGGCAAACCCCAAGCTCACCCTCCACGGTTCGGCCTGGCACATCCACAGATACACTTTACTAATGCTGTGGCACCTCCCAACGCAATCAGCGTGGCAATTATCTTAACCCCCACATCGTTATTGTAATATTTAAAAAATATTTTAATTGAATTCTTTATTGGTTCATTTTATATACAGCTCACAATCACACCCACATCGTTATTTTAAAATAGTCTGTATTTTGAGTGTGAAAGTCACACTGAAAATTGTTTTGAATTCAGTTTTTCCAAACTGAAATGACTTTAGGGAATGAATTTTTATCTTAAAGTAGTTAATAAAGATAGGATATTTTAAAGCTTAGTGACTTTTAAGTACCACTTTAAAACATACTGAGTACAACGGCTTTTAATGTACATAGTTAAAAAGTACCAGATTCAAAGACCATCTAAGAAATGTGAAATTTGTAGTATCTAATGTATAAATATGAAATTCAGATGAAGATGTTTAAGGTTTTAATCTGATAAACTCATTTCTATATTAAGGAAAACCGTAGATTTCACATTTTAATTTTCAATGACTGGCATAAAATACTTGTTCAGTCAACATTTATTGACCTTTCAAAAATCAGATAATTTAAAAAGACTTACTTACGTCCATATCCAATAGTGTAACTACAGAAAAAATAATTAGTAAAGAATCAAACCTGAAGCTGGTGGTTTCATACTTTATTTTTCTGCTCTTACCTTAAATCTCATTCATTGTGCCTCAAATGTAGTTTTAAAAAAATTTAATTTTTCTTGACTTCCTTCAAGATTTTTTTTCACAGTAGTGAAGTATCATTACAGTACATATGTCTCTTTTTTGTCTACTTGGTAAATGTGGTTCTAACATACATGAAACCATTCCTATCTACAGTTCTAGAAATTTATTAATCATGAGTCCTGTTGTCTTTTGTTCAGTTTCTGGTCAGATGCTTCCACTTTCATTCTACCTTCCATAACTTTTATATCCTCTTTTAGTTTACTTCCTCTTCATTAATTATTGTTTCTGCTGTATTTATTTTTTGAGTGTTTTTCTAGTGAGTTTCTGAACCTACAACTGTACTTTCCATTTAGGAATTAACTCATTTTTCTATCTGCCTATGTATTTTTGATATCTTCTTGATTTGTTTTTTTTTGTTTCACTGAATTCTTAGTAAATCTATGTGGTGGATATTACAACAAGGTTGCGATGTAACTTTTCTGGATAGTATTTTCCTGAGCACTAGGAGAAGAGCATCCTCAGAAGCATTCTCCGAGGCGGTTCTACTGCAAATCAACTACTGAATCAACCCGTTTTGGAAGAAGACATTTCCTCAGTGAAGCGTCTGTGCTGGTTACTTTTACAAGATTATGGATGTTTACAATATCTTCATGGGATAAAATTTGGTCATCAATTTAAGCAGCCATTTAGAAAGTAAATGAACAAAAGTACTTCATATCATTTTTTTAGTGCTTTGCTTATTAGCTATATCAAACTTTAAAGTTGTAAATGAATTATTATTATTATTTATTTTTTGAGACAGGGTCTCTCTTTGTAGTTCAGGCTGGCCCTGAGCTCACTATGGAGCCCAGGCAAGCCTCGAACTCAGCAATCCTCCTGTCTCTGCCTCCCGAGTGCTGGGATGACAGGTGTGAGCCACAATGCCCGGCAATAAATTATTTTTTTATGAATTTAGTAACTTTTTTTTTTACCAGTATGTGGAACAATTTAATTCTCATTTCCCCATTCCCCCACCTACCCTACAATCCCTGGCCCCTCTATACATAAGCTTTCCCTCTTTTTATTCCCCTTATTACCCCTACCCTGGATTTCCCTTTGAAGATTTTCTATTTCAAAGTATTATAGAGCTCACTTACATCTTCAGTTCTTCATTTCATTTTATTCCTAAAGATTTCCATCTTTCATGACACTTTTATTGTATCATTTTCAGCTTTCATTTCCAGTCTCATACTCTGGCCTACAACAAAAGTAGGCATCATTTTAACCACAATAGTAAATGCCAAAGCAACGAAGTATTTAGTACCCCTGATGAGAAGATAGTATTTTTCCTTATATAGCACTCTTTTTAAATACATTTTGACTTTTGCAGATAAATAGAGATCTTTCTATAGATTGGGATCTACAAATAAATACATATTTAGATTTTATTCTTGTTTTTGAAATCATACTTTATCATACAACTGAAACTTTAAATCTAAACCTTAGATTTATTCATTTAAATTTGGAAAGACAATTTGAAGTACCAAAAAGTTTCTCAAGTGAGCCTGAAAAAGAAGAAAACTTTAAGATGAGTGTGAACTATATATAAAATGTACCAATAAAGAATTCAATTAAAATATTTAATAAATATTCAAAATATTTCTAATGATTGAAAACTATTTCTCCTAAATTTTATGTAGTATCTTTAGGGAAATGTTAGCAGATTCTTTTTATTTTATTCTTTAAATTAATGGAGATCCCTCCTTAACAATCAAGTAAATCATATATTTCTTTTAGCTATAATCTTGGAATCAGTTTCTCAGATAAGTATATTTCTAATTCCCTAAACTATTGCTTAATAGCACTTATTTTTCATTTACCTAGTAGATACTTAAATATTTCTCATATAGAACCTTTATAGTAGAGAGACATACAAAGCAGACATATAATTATAAAATAATACTTAAATGGACACAAAGGCAGTGGTTAATGCTGTTCATTTTTATAAAAATCTGGAACTGAAAATTATTAGCAGAAGGTTAACTGAAAGATAATGTACCTTGATGCTTGGAACCTGTGAATGTTACTTCATATGGATAAAAAGGATCTTCACCCATGAGATTAAGGTTAGAACATGAGGTACGTAAATCAATCCAGATGATCTGAGTGAACCCTAAGTGCGATAATATATTTTAGTAACAGGGAGGCAGCGGGGGACTTATACACACAAAGGAAGAAAGAAGATGTTATCATGCAAAGATGGCAGTGACCCAGCTTTTAGAAGTTAGAAGAGGCAGAGCTGGGCGATGGATTCTCCCTCAAACCTTCCCAGAGCATGCATCCCTGCCAACACCTCTTCAGTTGGTGAAATATTTTAAATACTGGACTCTAAGAAGTATGATACCATTTTTTTTTTTTTTTTAAGACAGGGTCTCGCTTTGTAGTTCAGGCTGGCCCTGAGCTCACTATGGTGCCCAGGCAAGTCACCGTGAACTCAGCAATCTTCCTGTCTCTGCCTCCCGAGTGCTGGGATTACAGGCCTGAGCCACCACGTCTGGCATTGTGGTATGCGGTGTTGATTGTTGGTGGGTGTGAGTCTCCATGCCCAGCATTATATGTGGTTACCGGGGATCGAACTCCGGACCTTGTGCTTGCAAGGCAGGCGCTGGAATCACTGAGCTAAACCTCCAGCCCAGATACCAAAAAATTTTAATGACTGAGGTACAATTTTTTTAATTATTAAAGTGTGAGAAATGGAATGACTCAAAAGAATGAGTGTATTTGTTTTGTTACTGATCTCCTGTGTTAGAAAACTAAGTTTAAGGCTGTTTCCATTGTTATTTGCTCATTGTTTTTTTGTCTGGGTGATGATGACATAAAATCAATGAAGTGTTTATTTTAGTTGCCAAAAGCCTAATGTGAAGGAATAAAATCTACTTAGCATGAAGTTGGTCCTTTTTACAAGGAGGAGCATTTATTTTAAAACCATGTTATGTGCCTAGGAAAGTAAAACATGATTTATAGAAAGAAGACAATGGGATTTCGTTTCTTAACACTTGTTTATACAAAACTGGTCAATCCAGAAAGCTAAATAAAATGCTTTACTGAAATACACATTAGAAAAGATATTTTGTTAAATTAGTAATCATCAAGCAATCCAAATCACTTTATGTGAAAGAGAGCTCTTTGCTGTCAATTACTGCTAAAACTGAATAAACTAAGTTCTGTAATTGAAGATAAGTCTTTGCTTCTAAATTTATGAAAGAAATACAAAACAGGAACGTTTAGTATAATTATATTTGCTTAAATATTGAGCCATTATATGTAAAACTTATATAGACAATAAATAGCTACACCTGTAATGGATATATGCTGTTAGAAATGAAAGTTATATTTTGAAATTTAGGGCCACGCTGCAGTTTTTTAGCATAGAAGAGGCAAGAAAGCCATACTGTCATTTGGATGGCACAGAAGAGCTTCCGCTCGCCTCACTTCTGATGCTAACTGGGAGCCAGGGCATCCCTGATGCACCCTCATGTTTGGTACTTTGCTAAAAGGACTCAGGGAGCTCAAGAATTCTGCTGTCCTCGTGTTGTCAGTTTATTCTAGTGAAAAGGCACAGACATAAGTGACTTGTGGAGCAGAAGCCAAGATTCCATAGGTAAAGTTCCAATTTTCCTCTCCTTTTGGTGATGGACAGTGCTAGCTTCCTAGTGATGATGTGAGACAAAGACTGTAAAATATCGCCAGCCAGAAAAGCACAGTAGAGCCTTGGTACCATGTAGGAGACAGGGAAAGAGGACACAGCCAGAACCCTCCTGGCAAGCTTTAGTCCCCTGTGGCCCCACAGCCAAAGAGCTGACAAACAACAAACAACAAAATTGGAACCTTGAGAAAAGGGCTGAGCCTGGGGTCCGCGCTTGCTACTCTGAGCAGTAGCGGTAGAAGGCGGCGACCCAATACCCAGAGCTCACCGCATTTTTATTTGGTACTGAGCCTTCACACCCATAATCATAGTGTGTTTAAAACAGGGCCGTTATCCACAATAATCCCTGTACTTGAAGGTCCCTTAGGGCAGGGTAGACATCCTTAAAATTGAGTAAGTCAGTCTGAATAAGTAAGTCTAAAGGCTAATAATCTTAGTGCAGTAGTTATTAAAATCCTGCAGGGCAGGGCAGGGCAGATGAAAGCAATAATCCCAGTAGTTGATGTCACAGGGCAGGGCAGACATCCTTAATCTGAGAAAGGTGAGTAAGTAAATTGTCTGCAGTCCCGACAGTGCCAGAGTTGTATTGGTGTCTTGTCTTTCAGCTTGGTTGGCTACCCACATGGTAGACCTCAGTGCCCAACTCACCCTCTAAACCACATTTTTACAATAGTTATTGTGACCTGAGTGTAAAGAAAACTGCTCTTCGTAGGCGTAACTTGCCAGGGGGTTAAAGATGACCTTAAAGGGGCCACCCAAAGAGAAGACCAGATCCTTTGGGGATAAACTGGACTTTACTTCTCTCTCTCCTCCATTCTTCTCACTCTTCCTTTCTTGCTTTCTCCTGCCTGTGGTGCTGGAGATTTGAATCCAGTGCTTTGTGAATAGTAGGTAAATCCCCCATCATGAGGTTTACCCAAAGCCAAACTATACATTTTTCTATTCTTTCTGACACTAACCAATGTCTGTGTTTTGACTATGGCAAAATAAAAATTTCCCAATTTTATTTGTCTGTATTTAAACTTATGTTCCACTTTACCATTTCTATCAGCCCATCTGCCAGCACAGTGGAAAATGGACCAGCTTGAATTTTAATACTGTTTATTCCCTTCTTCTAGGAAACTAAGTTTTAACATCCCACTTGTGAAAACATATGTGTCTTTTTCTTTGCCTGTGCTACTTCATTTAACACAATATATATTAAAAAAGAAAAAGAAATGAATTTATCCTTGTCTATGGATGGCTTGATTATGGTAAAAGAAAACCTATTACTCTGTCAAAAAATTGTTATAACTAGTTAATAAATACCATAAAGTTGCAAGACATAAAATGAACATACAAAAATCTCTATCATTTTTGTACACAATAACAAACTTAGTAAAAAATAAAAAATAATTTTAATATCTAAAACAATAAAATATAAATATGTAGGAATAAATCAATTGAAGGATATCTAAATGCACATTAGAAAAATACAGTGAAATAAAGTTTTAATCACACAAATATAGGCATCCTATGTTCACAGATTAGAAGAATAAAATGTCCATATTAATCAATATGACCTGCAGATTCCATAGTTTCAAAATCTAAATTCCCAATGGCATTATTCACAGAAATAAAAAAATCCTACATTTCAAAAGAAAGACAAAAAACAATTAACAAAACACATTTGAGCACAAAGAAAAAATCTAAATGTACCATAATACCTACATTCAAAGGAAACTACAAAGCTATAGCAAAAAAATAGAAGCTAACTGATGTAAAAACTGATGCACAAGACAGTGGGCTACAGCAGAAAACCCCAAAGTAAATCTAGACGTCTACAATAAAGTTGCCAAAAAATACAGTAGAGCAAGCACATTTTCTTCAATAAACAGTGCTGGAAAAATTAAAATATCTGCATTTGGAAGAATAGAGCTAAAGTTCTATATCCCATTATATTTCTTAAAAATCTCTAAATGGAACAAAGAAGTAAATAAAAAAACTGAGATTATAAACCTGTAAGGATAAATACAAGGGAACTCTTACAGACACTGGCACATGGAATGACCCCTAAAACACAAGGAACATGACCAAAAGTGCCAAACGATTTTGTCAAACTAAGACCTTACCCAGCAAAGGATATAATCAACAAAATGAAGAGACGGCCTACAGAACGGAAGACAGTATTTGTGCAATACTCATCTGACAAGGACTTAATATCTAGAATGTATGAAATCTAAGAATCCACCAGAAAAGAACAATAAAAAGACACCAAAAAATTCAATAAAACAAATGGGCAAATGACTTAATTAGGCATTTCCCAAATGAAGATGCATGAATGGCCAAGAAATAAATGAAGACCATCTTAAAACAAGTGACCATTCAGAAAATGAAATCAAAATCACAATGAGATGTTTGTCTTCAGTTGCGATTGTTGTAATAAAAAAAGGCAGTAATAACAGTCGTAAGAATGTTTTTGGTTAAGGATTTGAAAAAAAAGGGATAGTCTCATACAGTACTGGTGAGAATGTAAATTAGTGTAGCCATTATTGAGAACAGTGTTGAGGTTCTTCAAAGAACTAAAAATGAACCTACCGTATGAGTCAAGTAATCCACTGTTAGGTATGTAGTCAACAGAAATAAAATCAGCATAGCAAAGAGACGCCCGTATGTCTATGTTGATTGTAGCAGTATTTATAATAGCTTTGACAGGAAATCACTTAAATACCTAATAGCAGGGTAGAATCATCAGATGAAAGGGTAAAGAAAATGTGGTATATGTAAGAAATGACGTGTGTACAGTGGAATATAATCCACTTGTGACAAAGAATGATAACATTACCACGTGGATGGAACTAACCATTGTCACAGTGATATGCATTATAGGCTGAGCTTTGTTCTAAGAACATTACATATATTTTTTGAAAATCTCATTCAGAAGGTAATGAAATTTAAAAAAACCAAAAAGTATAACTAAAATTATCCATGGTAATTGTACTTGTGTAGGGTAGCTTCAGGCTCTGAATCTAGAAGTGTGAATTCAGAGTTTACGCTAAACTACGTACCTCAGGTGAACAATAAATCATCCTTTTAATTGGTTTACTCCTTTATTTCATAAAATAAGAAAATTTAAAGGTCTGTAAATTGTATGTACTGTGAAAAGCAGATTGAAATGCGGTTCAGTAATCGGAGCTCAGACTCAAGTGACGTGGTGGCTGTTGCTCAGCATGGTTCGCTTAGATTCGGATTTGTTTGAAAATAGACTTTAAAATCATCAGGTAACAGTGAAGACACTGTAAAGAAATTGGTTTCTATAAAGTATGTGGGTAGTACTGTTAATTCCTGGAGAAAATTTAATTGGGATTACACTTCTTTAGAATTGAGTAAATCACAATTTAGGAAGTAAAAGAGGCAACATTGTATGATCTATGATCTCAGGCCACCAAACTAAAGTTTTCAAGTAAAACATTTTCAAGTTCTTTCTACTTCCAGATATAGTGTGATGAGGTGCAAACTTTACACGGTCCTTTTAACTTCTTAATGACGAATTTTAAAGCATGTTGTCTAATGTATTTAACCAGCCCATTTTATGCTCTTCATTTTATCGAATAAATACAATGCAGTAGTCCTATGATTATCTCCAAAACAGTTTTTCCTTTTCAATTCTCCTGCTTTTAAGTTCTCCTGGCTTTGCAAGACTTGAGAAAGCCCCTTAACTCACCAATAAATTCTTATTTTTTTTACTCGCTCCTCTCTTCCCTCAAAAGTGTAAAGTTATAAACAAGAAAGTGCTCCAGACAGAAACTTATTTCTGTAAAAAGAGCGAAACACGAAGCATCTCATAAACCCTCAGACTACTCAGGGCTCAGACTGGCTCCGGCGCCGGCCAGCTCTCCCGTGTCCTTGTCCACGGGCCAAAGCGACTGCTGGCTTCGCTGGACGTGCGCGCATGCGGGGTGGCCGTGACCGGCTCCTCCCTTCCCCAGCCGCGCAGGCCGCAAACTGGCAACACCGAGAGCCGGGTTTACAGACAGCCTCATTTCGGGCAGGAGCTCGGGTCAGGGATTGCGCGGAGCACGGAATACGCCGGCCAACCAAGCCCACGACGCAGAAAGAAAACAACCCGGGAAGGCGCCAGCGGGCAGCCAGGCGGGCGGTGGCTGCAGGGCGGCTGCTGGGCCCCTGCGGGCTCTCGGCCGGGTTCGGATTAAACGAGGGAACTGTCGGGCTGGAAACGCTCCCCGGGCCTTCAGCTAAACTCGGTGCCCGCGAGGGATCCTCAGGCCCGGAGCCGCTGGTGCTGGGGCCGCGGCCGTGTGGTCCACGAGGCGCTGGCTGAATTCGCTTCAGTCTCCTCGCTTCCTGTTTACCACGATGAAAAACAACACTCCTCACGTGGCCTTCCTCCACGGCGGCGCCGGGCTGCGTCCCTCCCCCGACTGTGTCGCGGCACGCGCTCCTCCGGACTCCTCCCTCGGACCCTCGCCCTGGGCTCCGCCCCTCTGCCGCGCAGGCTTCGGCCTGCGGCCCCGTCCCCGTCCGCCCCGCCCTCCGCCCCGCCCTCCGCCCCGCCCGCAGTCCGCAGCCCGCAGAGCGGAGAGCTCCTTTCCCAGCCTTCGGCTCGGAGACCTGCTGGAAAGGCAGGCGCCTCCCGGCCTGGACGGCGCTCTTTCCTGTTTCACGGCTCCCCGTCCCCTCTCCTGCCCCCCGCCCTTTGCTCTAAAAACTTGCGACCTATTGGCGTTTTCAAACTGGTATGACCTACATTGTCTCATTTCTGCTTTCAGTTTAGATCTACTGGAAATCTGTGGCTCTGGGCAGGAGATTTAGATCGGTGGCACCATGCCAGCCTTGCAGGCACAAGGCTGTGAGTTTGATCCCCGGTACTGCAAACTTAGAATAATTTTTTTTTAAAATATTGCTCTCTTCACTGTAGGGATGAGAGTTAACAGGCTGCTCAGACAGGCAGGTTGTCCGTGCGTACCGCCGGTGGCCGCCTGTGAGTGCCGAGGCTGCTGCCCGCGGGCCCTCCCGGTCTCACGTCCTCTGTCGCGGCTCCTGAGGCCTACTCAGCAGACTGCGCGGCGCCTCCGGTAAAGCCCTCGGCCAGGCCCGTCCGGCCAGGACTGTCATGCAGATGGAGATCTGATCCCTCGAAGTTAATGACCTATGTGTTAGTTGCAAATGATTTATCTGACTGACTAAAGAGTGATCTCCTCAAAGCAGTTGTCTAATTTTTTTTTTTACTGAAACATAATACTAACAATCACAAGGAGAGGAGAAAAGATTTATTTTAGTTCAGTTTGTAGAGGTTTCAGGGGTGTCCACGCGGGACAGCAGTACACAGCAGGAGCCGCTCAGGGCAGAGCGGGGGATGGGGGCGGAGGCAGGGAGGACTGCGCCCTTCCCGGTTATCCGCTTCTCCCGCCCGCGCCGCCTCCTCACAGCAGCCCCGCCGCGAACTCATCACCGGACTAAACCATGGCCCCTCCTGGGCCCGCTGGGCCCATCACAGAGGCCAAATGGCTCTCGTGGGAAATGACGAACACTTCTTACATAATTTGGTCATTTTTGACTTAACATTATTAAACAAAGTCTCATTCCTAACACCGACTTAGGGGAAGCTGTCGTGTTGGTTATTAAATAACTCGGGTCCTTGTGCGTCCAAGGTTGGCGTGGTACCATCTGAGCTAAATCCCCAGCCCTGAACTTCAAATGAATGAATGAATGACCGAATGCACTAACAAACACTCCGAAAGCACGTTGTGGCCTCTTTATCTTGCCGCGTTGGCTCAGCCCATTTACATCATCGTTGTTTTTCTAAAGGCTTACCCTAGTGCTTCAAATAAGAAAGAATTCCCAAAGAGAACAGAGTCACTCACGCTGGCAAGATAAAAAGACAGACTTTGGAAGAACCACTCGTCGGTGATGATTTTGTGAGGGCCTTATGTGTATTTGAGGTTAAGAAGAAGAAAACCATGTCTGATTTTTTTTTTTTTTTTTTTTTTTTTCTTTTTTGCTTTTTTGGAGACAGGGTCTCGCTTTGTAGTTCAGGCTGGCCCTGAGCTCACTATGGTGCCCAGGCAAGCCGCCGCGAACTCAGCAATCCTCCCGTGTCTGCCTCCCGAGTGTTGGGATTATAGGCGTGAGCCACCACGCCCAGCATTATATGTAGTAACCGGGGATCGAACTCAGGTCCTTACGCTTGCGAGGCAGGCGCCGGAACCACTGAGCCAACCCTCCGGCCCCCATGTCTGAATTTTTGACATGCTGCAAGGTAATGTAAAAATACTTCTCCTGTAAGATGTTTCCAGTGTGTAGAGTAAGCGTGCGATCACTTCACCGCTCAAGGAGGAGCACATCGGAAAGGAAGCAAGTGACGCAGCAAATGCCGTCGCCCGGGAGCCTCTGACTCCGGCACCAGCACGCAGTGGCCTGTGTCCCAGCGGCAGCAGGAGCGCAGCTGCTGCGGGAAGCCGCCTAAGTATAGCCGGTCCTCATTAATCAGCGGGAGCCTCTGCAAAGACTACTCAGGCGGAGGACCGTGATTTAGCAGCTGTGCATGTTGGAATAAGGCTGGCGTAAGATTTAAGAAGATAGGAATTATACACATATCATTCTGACAAAAGCTCCAGCATCTGTAATTTATGACTTTATTCCATTTACGCACAAAGACAAATTATTGCCAGCGAAAACAAAAAAACAGTGTATTGCATTGAGTAATGTTCATATCTGTTAATATTTGCGTGCATTTGGTTAATCACTGTAACAACCACACCCACAAAATTGATATTTTTATAGCTTCTCTGGAAATTTCTCATTTGTATATAAATTCACATCTACCCAAGGGATGTTTTAAAAATATTGTGTAAATGATATCCAAAAGGTATGGTAGATATTGTGAAATAGGAAGAAAGTCCTCAAAGGAAAGGGTAACTGAGTAGGGGAAGGGGAAAGCAAAGAAAGAAAAGAAAAAAAATGATGGTAAAAAGGAAAAACAGAAACAGCACTTATGTATATGGGTTGGAGGAGTTGAAAGGAAGATAGGGGAATGGGAAAAATGAGAATCAAGGTATGTCATGTAGAGGTACAAATTCTTAAGGAGGGGTTGGACTGTAATGTATTCCTAAAAATGTACCGATAAACTCAATTTTCTGCATTTAAATGGTTTAATCTTTTCTACTTCTCTCAATTTTAATCCACTGTGGATGAGAATGAAGATTGTGCAGTCAGATTAGAACCCTGTGCTCAGGCGTGGACAATCCTCGTGACAGCTCTGTGACTTTCCCTTGAGATCTTTTCCGCCTCTATCAAGCCCCTCCCTTTTTCCTGATCTTTCTTTACGGATTACATAATTCAAGTATTTTCTTTGTCTGCTCTTCTCATCAGTAAAGACAACCTTCCCCTAACCCCACAACCGCTCTTCCTCCATCAATCTCTAACCCTTCAGAGAGAGACTGCTGGAGTTGGTAGCATGCACCGCCTATTCTTTCCTGCCTCCCTGCTAATCCCCCAAATCATCCCAAACTAATTTTTGTCCGGACTGTGTGACTGTGCCGTGGGGGTTTTGAGCGTTCTATGGTAAGTTTTCCTTTAGTAGCGTTTGGCAAGCTGTGACTTTCACAAATCTGTCAGAACTTCCTCATAAATCTCAAGGGGACATTTCAGATCTGTCTGTGCTTTCGCCTTCCCAAGGGACCCTGGAGACCAGGGCTTCCTCCATGGTGTGTCTCGGTCTCCCTTACCCGCCTTGCTGGCCGCTGGTCTCGACCTTCTTCCAGATTTCTTTGCTCTGCTCTCCACACTGAAATCAAGGCGTATTCAACAGTGCCTTCACCTTAGTGATCTCACGATTAAACTGAGAACTGCGTCATCGACGTAATCTCAAGGCTGGCATTCAAGTTTCTGTACACTGAGAGCTAAACTGTGTTATTAGTCCTTGACTTTAAATCCAGAAGGCATCAACACAGTTCAGTCTTTTTCTTTTTCCTTTTTTTATTTGCCTAAGCCTTTCTTGCCCCTCCTCCAGTGCATGTTCATTTTCCCTCCACATAGCTGCTTAGATTATTGTACTTACTCCATGACATAAATCCTCGATTCTATTTGCTTGGCTAAATCTGACCCACCTACTCCGTGTCTGAATCAAGGGAGACGAATGTGCCTTTGGAGAACTAGGCCATGAACAGGGGTATAATTTTACATTTACAGAAAACAACTTTTTGTAGGCCTATAAATATACCTATTGCATTCACTTTCCACTTCCCTTGGAAAATATTTTTATATATCCTTTCTAATAAAACCTCCATAAACTCCTAACTCCTCAACACTCATGACTTGTTTTTAGTTTGTTGCAAAAATAGTCAAGAAATGATTTCTATTGGTCCCCCACACTGTTCCTTTTTCTCCAACTGCAGCCATAAACCAAATATTTCTCAGTTATTCATGATGACGTGCCTGCCTGAAGTCAGCTGATCGAATTTTATGTAGGGTTCATTCCATTTTAAGTGCTCAAGAGTAGCAATTGTTCTCCCATTTTTCTACTTTATATATTTTCTCTGCCCACTGACAAATAGTTTTATTCTGTTCTTTATTGATACCAATATCTCCCGCCAGACATTCTATCATCTTTGCTAAATTTTAAAGCAAAATTTCCCCCAAGTTGAATGCATTTTTTCTCCATCACTCCTTATGCTTAAAGTCCTCTCCAAATAGCTGCCATGAGCAGTCTATGCTCATCCAAGCACAATGGTCAACTGATGTACATCAGTTGATAGTGCTGTTCTCTTCACTTAACTTTAGTGGCAGCTGGGTTTTCAGCTTGTTTATAAGGCAAGTGTTTGAATTAGTGAAATATATCTTTTCCTTGGCCGACTAAGTACCAAGCCTCCACTCAGGACTTACCACTTGGTCAGAAACATTAGCACTCAGCCTCTATGGGCCCTGCAGAAATGCAGTTTTTTGTTATATTCAAACTCGCTCAGCTATATCAGACAGCTGTGAGGACTGCACTGTCTCTTAGTTCTTCTTCCTCCTGGCCTATTGCCGTCTGACTTTCCTAATTTCTAAATGTCAGAATGACCTCAGGGTTTCAGTTTTGAAGGTTCTCTTTGGTTATTTATGCTAATTAATTAGATTTTAGCCAGTCTCTTAAATTAAATATCATATGCTAATATAGATTTTGCAGGTACCTGAAAGGCCTGTATGCTAGAGACTGGGCTGCCAGTTGATGCCACCTTTACCATTATGGAAGGTGGTTAAATGTCAAGAGCTCAGGTCCGGCCAGAAGAAATTAAATAATGTGAGAGTGCCCTGGAAGAGAGCCTTGGGACCCCACCCACTCCTTCTCCTTGCTCCTTGACTACCATGTAATGAAGAGGCCTTCTCTTTCATGCACTCCTGTCCCCGTGATACATGTCCTGCAATATCCCCAAAGAAACATGGCCTAGTGAAGCTGGACAGCAATCTTTTTTTTTTTTTTTTTGAGACAGAGTCTCGCTTTGTAGTTCAGGCTGGCCTGAGCTCACTGTGTAGCCCAGGCAAGCCTCGAACTCAGCAATCCTCCCGTCTCTGCCTCCCGAGTGCTGGGATTACAGGCGTGAGCCACCACGCCCGGCTGGACAGCAATCTTTGAAACTGTGAACTAAACTAAATATTAGTCCTTTGAAATTGATTACCTCAAATGTTTTGGCACAAGGACAGAAAGCAGGTTAAAATGCCACCCATGTGAGTTACTTTCTAATTTCCAGGACAAAATATCGGACACTCACAACTCAGAGGAGGAGATTGTACATTGACTCATGGCTACATCCCATGTTCCGTTGGCTCCATCATGGGAAGGTGTGGCTGAGGGATGTGGGGGAGGGAAGCTGCTCATGTCATGGATGGCAGGAAGTAGTGACTGGAGAGAGAGAAATCCTCTTTGGGTCATTCCACAGTGACTCACCTTCAACTCAGCCTCACCACATAACAGCAAGTTAGCCTCCATGAACCGTTCATCTTCCAAAAGCAGCACCTTTGAACACATGAGGCTTTGGAGGACTTTCCAAATCTAATCCATAGCACCACCTGTATGTTGCTATCTACCAACATACGTATCTCTTACCTAGAGAAATATTTTCCCTGATGTCTAGGATTTTTCTGCATTTACTTAATTGACCACTAAGTAGAATGAATGCTACATCACAAAACATTATACTCAAAACCAATTCCTTGGTTTTCTTCCTCAAATCTTCTCATCATTCAACTTCCTCATCTTAATATCTGAGAAGCTGAGACTCCTGATTATTTAGGATAAAGCTTGCAGAAATCCTTCTTTTCTATTTTCATGCTATAAATCTAAACTTCCAACAAATCTGAGGACTCTCACATCAATGAACCTGTCAACCCCTTCTCACCTTCTTCACTGACAACATACTGGTCTAAGTCATCACTCTGTCCCAGACAGGAGGGTGCTGTGGTAACGTCCTATCCTCTTTTACCTTTTCTGTCTTAGTATATAAAAAGACACACAACAGGATGAACTTCTAATGTAAGGCAATATTTCCTCGCCTTTTTGGAATACATTCTACTGAGTTGTCCCCTCACATGGAGTAGACTTCAGACATTTCTGTCATTTACAGTGTTATGTATAATCTATTAGTTTCCCTACTGCTCTAGCCTGGCTGGCTCCATTGCTATTTCTCAAACAATGTGCAGACTAGAGCCCGGGACCTGGGTGCTAACTATGCTCTGTCTGGAACACTTCTTACAGGAGTCAAAATGGTTCCACATCTTTCTTCCAATAAATCTCTTTAACACCTTTCATAGTTGTTTTCAGTGCACTCAATCTGTGTTTTCCTTCTTTGTGTTTATATTTGGAAAATGTAAAACAGTGCCAGAACACCAAGGACATTCAATAAACCCTTGTAAAAAGGAAGATGAAAATCAAATTAGCAGTAGTAAAAGCCTCATCTCCTCCAATATATTTTCCATAGCATGACACTAATCTCAAATGAGTGGATTTGTGGCAGTTCTATTAATACGATCTTTTTCTATGAAAAATTGACAGCATTGTGTCCACGTACAGAGAGCTCCAACTACAAATCTCAGTGAGCATTGGCCAAGTTATATAATTTTCGCTAAGATCTTTCTCCTCGATCAAGTTCCAGTACTACATACATTTTCCCACAATTGGCTTTGAAAATTATAGCCATTTTGATTGCTGATGTTTTAAACGACAAATGTAAAAAGTCCCTTTATCACTGGAGGCAACGTAATTCTGTCACACTCTGTGTGTTTGGAGAGAGCTGCTATAAAATAAAGTTTGTCTTTGTAAATAATATAACCCCTAGCCAAAAATTCTTTATTAATTGCATGCTAATACTGACAACAAATTATTCATATTTGTTATCCTTAGCCACTAGGCAAATCCTTTTTCTTCCTTTGAGATTCTCTGTACTGGAGCAGTAGAGAACAGTAATGTGGTTCAGGAAGAGGCAGAGAAACAAGAAAAGGGAGAGGACAGTATTTGTCAAGTGGTTCCTGAAAAACATTGTTTTATATGACCACAAAATCATCTTCTACAAAATACCCCTGGAAATTGTTCTAGGGTGATTTATCTGTTTCAATAAGCTTTACGTAGTCATAATATGCACTTTTCAGAGAATGCAACTGTCTTACACTTTTTATACACTTGGCCAGCAAAATTTCTTTATAGTTTAAATAATTTATTTCAGAATTGGCGATTCTGTGTTTATGCTGTTTATTTAGAAGGTCATGAAGACAATATGCATGCATGTATTATCAGTTATATGCAATTATAATGTATGCAACTGTAGAACACTATAAAATGTAGACATTACTTAAATAATATGGTTGAAAAAAGAGTATACAAAAGCTGTTTTTTGCATGATCAAAATTAAGCAGGTAATTTGCATTGGTGTTTATCATTCAAAAAATATTACATGCCGGGCATGGTGGCTCATGCTTGTCATCCCAGCACTTGGGAGGCAGAAGCAGGAGGACTGCTGAGTTCAAGACTTGGCTGGGCTATATAGTGAGCTCAAGGCCAGCCTGAACTAAAACGTGAGATCCTGTCTCAAAAAAAAAAAATTATATGATTTTGTCTGTTCACGAAACAGGTATGATGCTTATGGGTATCATTGTTATTCCCAGTCCTAAAAGTCCAGTTACAAATGTCATGTTATATTGTTTTTAATTGTGTCCACACATAAGTATATATTTACTTAACATAAACAGAAGGGCAAATTTATAAAATAAATGCCTTTTTAACTTAATGAATAATTATGGTACTGAAAATTAAATATTTTCAAGGGAAAGCTTTAAATTAGCTTATATAAATAGTCATCAAATATTAATAAGTATGAAACCACAATGTCACTTGGAAGAATAATAGTCTTAAACAAGGAAAGGGAAGGCTGGGGATGTAGCTAAATGGCACTGTGCCTGCCTCACAAGCACAAGGTCCTGAGATTGACCTTAGTATCCAGGTTAAAACAAAAAGTACATGAAGTTCATCAAGGCTCTGGAATTATCTTATGTTCATTGTTTGATTTCACTAATATTTATATATTTATATATTCTTTTTTGGCCTGAAACTTCATATTTACTTATTTTTTAAATTTTATTTTTAAATTATAAATTATAAGTTATAGTTACATGTATCTATGAGACACAGTGCCTAGCAACTACCATGGAATATTTTATCTCAGTGTGATTGACCAGATTTTATATAATCAACATCACTTTGTGATCATCTTCCTTCATATAGTGTGACATGTGATCTTTTGCGTATGTGAAAATTTATATTGCATTACATGGCTGAATTTCTTTCTTATGACTGAATATATTCTATATTCTATCTCTGTCATATTTCTCTGTATACATATATATTATCTATCTATATCTCTCTATAGATTATATCTACCTATCTCTCTATATCTATCATGGTTATTTACTTATTTTTCAGGAACGCGGCTCATTTTCACTACTTGGCTATTTTACTACATGTGAATAATGCTGCTGTGAACATGAATGTATGAATATAATTTCAAGACTTTGATTTCTACTAATTTTAGTATATTCTCAAAATTAGAACTGCTGGATCATAATGTTATTCTATTTTAATTTTTTGAGCAAGTGCATACTGTTCTTTATGTTGTCTCCACCTCTTTTACATTTCCATCAACATGGCCAAGTTCTCTTTTCCCCCCAACATCACCACATTTCTTATTTCCTGTGCTGTTTTTTGTTACAGTAGCTGTCTTAATGGTGTTGTATCGCTGTGGTTTTTTTATTATTCTTTTTCATTAATTTATTTTATTAGTAGAATTTTAAGGCAGAGGCTATTTGAAATAATCTCATTAAGATAAGGGATATGACAGAAGGAAACCAGTGAACTGATAGTTTTGGAGAGAAAGGTAACAGGCATATAAAATTTACCATAATAAGTGCCAAGGAGTTGTAATGTTATGAACCATAAGCTTTGGATAAGGAATATATTTGTCTTAGAAATATAAGCATCTAAGAGTGAAGGGAGTTTTGGTTCTTAAGTCACATACAGAAGACAGTATGGCTACCTGGGCTTTTGGACACAGTTACAGTGTTGCATATTATTTGAATTCAGCTAAAGCAAGGAATCATATGTTTGCCTTTTATGATAAAAGGTACACTGAGGATTTAGGCATCCAAAGACAAAATACTTTTCTTCCCACTCAGAAGTTCACATTCAGGACAAACACTGTCTCCTTGCTGGGACATAATAGCTTTGCTTCCTTTTTAGAGATTTCTGTTCACAGTCAGCTGGGTAAAGAGGAAGCAGCGCGCAGGAAAGGGCTTCCGAGGAGAAAAAACTGCCCAAAGCACGGCCAGTGGGTAACAGGGAGACACACCGAGAGCTGGGGAAGGAGGAACACCCTTCCATGGAACACCCTTCCATGTCCGGAGACCGGTGCTGCCCCTCAGCGGTCCCGCCTCCTAACAGCAGCTTAGCTGTATCTTTCATACTTGAGTCTCCTGAGCACACTGAGTGTACTTTCAGATACGCTCACTTGTACAATGGAATGTATGTATATCAATTAACCAGTTTCCTAATTGCATCTTTTACATCTATAATCTTGTGTATGAATAAGTTTTCTCATTGTAAATAGTCCATATGTAGTGGCTTTATCAAAGATAACACTATTCCACAGAAAATGAGTACATCTTTCCCTTAAAAACAAGGCAAAGCAAGAGCCGGGGATTTAGCTCAAGAGGTACTGCACCAACCTGGGATGCACAAGGGCCTGAGTTAAATCCCCGCAAAAAACAAACAAACAAACAAATAAACAAGGCAAAGCTAATGTCATAGGAAGCCTGTCTCAGATTATATCGAAGTCACACATCAGCCAACACGGGTAGCTGCTCCAGTGCCTGCTCTTCTTCCCGGATCTGTTCTCATGGCTTCTAGATCCCGGGACCGGGACTCAGCTCGGCTCTCTGTTCACATTGGTCCAAAAACCTCTCGTGGATCCTTTCACCTGCTACTTCCTGACCCCAGAGTTTGGCTTTAAATCTGCACAATTCCCCTCTCACGACATGCGCACAATGGACATGGTATTAACATTACACTTCCTGTTAAGGCATTCTCCAAAAAGAGCACGTTTGGTGGGAATGAGGATATATTTTCCCTATTTTTACAGAATACAATAAGCACAGATCTTTTTCTCAAGAAATTTTTGAAAGCAAAAGGTTCATATTAGGATGTATCTGGACATATTCTGAAGTCTGTTTCAATAGAAGTCACAAAAGAAGCTATGACGTTTTCCTACAGCAAAAAAAAAAAACTTCAAAAACCTCAAATAAAATATTCAAACAGTTTAGATGCAGGTAAAGATTTTGGAGGAATTAGAAACTCAAAATTAAATAATTCAGGAATTTAAGTAAAATTTGTGAAATACTTTTACCTCAAGCTTTATATTTTAATTGTGAGCTTTTTATATATTTTGTATTAAACCATGCTATATCCACACATAATTCTCATGAAAGTGATAGTCCCCTAGCATACTGCACCATCTATGACATTTTGCTTGTAAGAAATTGCTTGGTTAAGGGACCACCAAATAAAAGACTTTGTTTAATTTGCTTTCTTCACTATGACAAATAAACAGATATTTTTAAGACCGATCTACATTTTTAAAATCAAGAAATAAGGTTAGGTTGAAAAATTTTGAACTGTGTCTATACAACAAATATGAAATACATAATATCACCCAGACTATGGCTATGAAGAAATGGGGAATAGGAAAATTATTAGTGCCCAGCTGAACTGAATCAATGTGGTCTGGGTGTAGAAGACCCAGTGGAGGATTGTTGCCAATGGCATTAAAAAGCGAGCTGGAGGAGAAAATTGAGGGCTGTTGATTTCCTAGGAGAAGCTTGCTGCAGTTGATTTTCCTGAGGTGAACTTGCTGTTCTCAGATGAGGAGAAGGAGGAAGAAGAGGAGGAGGAGAGGATGAGAAAGAGAAGGAGGAGGAGGAGGAGGAGGAGGAGGGTGAGGAGGAGGAGGAGGAGCCTCATTATCACTGGGAATACCTGCTATTTTGGTCAGGGGGGCTCTGGTCTTCACCATGACCATCACTTCCTGGCTCCAGAGTGGGCCTCTCAGCCCAGAGCCACAGATCCTGACCTCACCAGCATGGTTTCCTGGCTTCTTCCACAGGCCTTTGGGGCTTCCTCGTGCAGATCCTTGATACAGACAAGTGTGAACTATTGCCGAGGGCTCTAGGGCACTGGCTGGACTCACAGAGACATTGGCTTGGACTCTAGGTCTTTAGCTGGACTTTTTAAAGACATTTTTGTGGGATCTAGAACCTTACCTGGATTCTTTGGGTCTCTAGTGTGCGGCTATATTTCTTTTTTTTTTATTGAATTCTTTATTGGTACAATTTATATACATCTCAAAATCACATATAAAAATTGGGAAATTTGTACCAGTATATGCCACAAGTTAATTCTCATTTTTACCCATATACCCACCCACTCCCCCCTCCCCCCTCTATACATGCTCTTTTATTTTCTTTCTGTATCATATTTATTCCTTCCCCTCATCACATTCCCACACCAAGTTTTCTATAGAAATATTCCACTCTATAAAAGCTGTCCTACTTTCTAGAGCTCATTTGCATCTACAGGTGTTCATGTGGCTATATTTCTTGTACTCCCCCTGCATTTGACTTTTTCAGTAACTAGTATAAAATCATCCTATAAAATGTGTTCTCTATTAAATCTGTTTCCTTACAAAACCCTGCCTACAGCACTCTCTTTACTACAATGAAAAACATAAGTGTGATTTGCAATGTATCTTCTAGACTAATGCTGCCCTAAAAATAACCATGGACTATCTCTTTCCACCAGGTGCACTACTGTCATCAAAGCATAGACTGACAGCTTCTTCTAGAACATAAAATAAATATTTTTATCCTCTTCTTGTCCTACTGGTCCCTTCCCAAGTGTAGGATATTCTTCTTGCCTTTTTTTTTGGCTCTGCTGCTTAATGAAATACAGTACTACTTTAACAAAAGATGGGTTTCTACCTCTAAATGTGGTCAAAGTGAATTTGGAATAACACATCTCCATCGACTCCAGAGGAGGAACCCTTTCAATTCCATGCTAAAGTGCTTGTCTTGATGGTCCACTGTTCTATTAAGGGTTTTCTCCATTCTTACATTTTACAAAAGTTCTTAAACCTAAGCTTAGTTTGTGCTGTGTAGCAGGTTCTGCCCCTTTGTAATGTGTTCAAACTAAAAAATAGAGAGGCTATTTCATTCTGCAGACTTCATGAGAGGAGTAAAGTCCTGCTTGGAACATAACTTGGTAATGTGGTCTTCCACTGAATAGAATGTCAGCTGCTATGGTATCTTGAATGATGCCACCTATGTCTTGGAAACAGGATTCAATGGTGGTTCTATTGGTTATCTGAGTTCTGTCTTTACAAATGCTGTGGTGGCAGCCTGTAAAGATAAGAACCAGCAATTATAGCTGTCATATGTTTTATTA